>JADGJL010000011.1:67021-152465 GCA_027600665.1 Irineochytrium annulatum | reverse complement strand
CCCTTACACATGCCTACCTCCGCTTACAAATTGAGTAAATTAAAAAGAACATTATAAGTAAACGTGCATTCTTGAGAGCATATTTACTACGACTAGATTGTTCTTTACGCCTACGCTTGAAAGTAACAATGGAGATCGAAGATACGTTCATGATTTTACTTTAGAACATGGTTATGTTATGTTTAATAATATATTTTACACAATTTAATTTTGTGATATTTAATATAAATGATGTTATACACTTTACGGGAGGTTTTTATATGAAAAAGATACTGGTTGTACTAACAAACGTAGATAAATACGCAACGAAGGACGAACCTACCGGCTTGTGGCTGAGCGAAGCAACTCACTTTATTGAAGAGTTTGACCATAATGACAATGTTCAGATCGATCTGGTTAGCCCTAAAGGGGGTAACGTACCTCTTGATCCGAAAAGTCTCGGTGACTCCCTGGATGAGAGCACCAAAGCCTATTTCGAGAACGAAACATTCATGAACCAATTGAAGAACACGTTGAAACCTGGCGAAGTGAATGCAAGTGATTATGATGCGATCTACTTCACAGGGGGTCACGGTACAATGTGGGATTTCCCGGACAATGCGGAACTTCAAGAGCTTTCTCGTGAAATCTATGAAAAAGGTGGCGTTGTGTCCGGTGTGTGCCACGGGGTTACAGCCCTGCTGAACGTGAAGTTGTCCAACGGCTTGCTCTTGATCAAAGACAAAACCGTCTCCGGCTTCACGAATGAAGAGGAAGCATTGGCACAACAAACCGAATATGTTCCTTTCCTGCTGGAAGATGCTTTGAGAGAACGTGCCGCACAGTACGATAAAGCTGCTGCCTTCAGCTCTTATGTCACAACAGATGGCCGCGTGGTCACAGGACAGAATCCGCAATCCAGCAAAGCGGTAGCTGAAAGTGTTAAACAATTGCTGGGTCTGTAAAATAAACCGATCGATCCCTCTCCTCCCCCCAGGAGATCATATAGATGTAAAAGCAAAACAGCATGTGATCCGTCATGACCTGACAGAACACATGCTGTTTTTTAATGATTTGCTTTTGTCGAAGCTTCCGTCGCTGTTCCTCTAGCCAGTCGCTTCACGATATAAGGTACGGTCACCGATGTCAGGATCACGGCAAACGCAATCTGAGCGATGGCTGTGTCCACATAAGGCGCATACGCCGGATTGAATTCTGCCGCCATCGATGGCACGACCATGGACAACCCAGCAACCGAACATGTCGCAGCCGCTGCGTAACCTGGCCGTCTTAATATCGCACGATCGATTCCAGTGAGCGGCAGCATGCAGATCAGCAAAAATAACACCGTGACCAGCAAACCGGATAGACTGGATTGAAATGCAATACGCAGATCAATATTGGACCCAAAGCTTGTACCCAGGAAAGGCAGCAGAATCAGTGTTCCCGGAGCGAACATCTTCTGAATGTTGCTGTCTAGGTTGCCAAGCAATATGCCGATGAAGAAAGGCACCAGCGTAGCAAGAACACTGAGGTAATCGATACCGACCCCACTTGCCGAATTCAATATCATAACCGGAATAACCGGTACGGCAATCAGATTCAGAATGCCAAACGCGGCACGATCCACATCATCTCCATACGTATTCATCAAGGCCAGATATAAACCCGGATTACAACTGGTCAGAACAGCAATGAAAGCTACCGCAGACACGCCTCCAACCCCACTAATGCCAAAAAAGTGTACAAACGCCCAGCCGAACAGACAGCTGATAAGAATACGTGAAATACAAAGTACCCCTGCTCTTTTCAAGGTCACCAGAAGCTGTGACAGATTGAGCTGTGTTCCGGACACGAGCAAAATCATGCCAATCAGCACCATGGTACCTTTCGATGTGAATAGTGCTGTCGTTGGATCTCCGATCTGAAACAACGATGGAAACACCGTGTTGATGACCGCGGCGGCCAGCATGGGAACAATCAGCAAGCCGCCGGGAATTTTTTTGATTCGGCCCAGAATATTCATGACCTGTTACAGTTCTGCTCCGTTGGTACGGATCACATTCTGATACCAGAAGAACGAATCCTTCCGATATCTTTGCAGCGTACCATTGCCGTAATCATCCTGATCCACGTAGATAAATCCGTACCGTTTGCTCATCTCGGAAGTCCCTGAACTGATCATGTCAATGGGTCCCCACATCGTGTAACCCAATACTTCGACCCCATCCGCAATGGCGAGTCCCATCTGTTCAATATGTTTGCTCAGAAAATCAATTCGGTAGGGGTCGTTGATCGTTCCGTCCTCATTCAGCTTGTCGTAGAAGCCTGAGCTGTTCTCCAGAATGAAGACCGGTTTTTGATACCGATCATAGACGAGATTCAACGTATACCGCAGGCCAATGGGATCAATCTGCCAACCCCACTCGTTTGCAGGCAAATGCGGGTTTTTGTAGACACTGTGTACGTTCCCGGCTGTTAATTCAAGTTGTTCGGTATCACTACTGGAAATCATGGAGTTGTAATACGACATCCCCACGAAGTCAGCTGTATGTGCGCGAATATTATCCAGATCGCCGTCCTCAATGTTTAACTGGATCTGCTTATTTTTGAAATACGTTTTACTATAATAAGGATACTCGCCTTTATTGAGCACATCCAGATAGAATTGATTTTTCATCTGATCATCCTGCTGCATCTGAAGTGCATCTTCCGGCTTGCATGTGTACGGGTACGTTGTAAAATAAGCCACCATACTTCCAATCTGGTTATTCGGATCAATCTCATGAGCCATCTTGGTTGCTCTGGACGCTGCTACAAATTGATGGTGCAGCCCTTGGAACAGCATTTCCTCATAATTCGGCGCATCATAATCAATGATTCCCAGCGTCTTGGCCGATGCCTTCACGCTCATGTTGATCTCGTTGAACGTCACCCAATATTTCACTTTGCCCTTGTAGCGCTTGAACAGCACATCACAATAGTTTACATATAGATCAATCAACTTGCGGTTGTACCATCCTCCGAACTTGTCCATCAGTACAATCGGTGTATCAAAGTGGCTGATGGTAATCAGGGGCTCCATGCCCTGTTTTAGACATTCATCAATAACCTGATCATAGAACTCCAGTGCCTTTTCATTCGGAGCAGCATCGTCGCCACCTGGAAATACTCTGGCCCATGAGATGGAATAACGGAATACTTTGAAACCCATCTCGGCGAATAATGCTATATCCTCACGGAAGTTATGATAGAAGTCGATCCCCCGACGCTTTGGATATTTAACCGTATCCGGGTCATTTCTGGCCTCTTCAATCATCTCCCAATTCACCCTGATCTGCTTGGTCACCTTGCGGTCGTTCTTCTCATTAAACTTCATCACTTCTGGAATGGTTAGGCTCTTGCCATCAACATTATAAGCACCTTCAGCCTGACAGGCAGAAAGCGCCCCACCCCACAAAAAATCTTTTGGAAAATTAGAATGAGTCATTTTAGTTTCCTCCTGTTATTACGTGTTGTTTAAATGGTTTATTTAACGTTCTAGGGGATTAGCTTGATCAGCGCCTCACTCTCCCGGATCGGGCCGCTGGTCGCTGTAGTCAGCACGTCCCCATACTGTTGCATGTTGGTCACCACAATGGATGTAATGGTGTTATAACCTGCTGTCGTAATGCCCTCTGGATCAAACTCTACCAATAAATCGCCAGCCTTGATGGTCTGTCCCTGTTCGATATGGGCGGTAAAATATTTGCCTTTGAGGCTGACGGTGTCTACCCCGATATGAATGAGGATCTCGACACCATTCGCCGCCTTCAATCCGATGGCATGTTTGGTACGATAAAGGGCCTCGACTACTCCGTCAAATGGAGCATATACCTTGCCATCTGTCGGAACAATCGCAATACCTTTACCCATTAACTCTTGGGCAAATGCCTGATCTTCCACTTCAGAGATCGGTTTGATCTCCCCTGTCATCGGACTAACGATAAGCATGTCAGCAGATGTGGATGTCTGTGTTGATGCGGATGCTGGAGTTACCTCTGTGGCAGCAACGGTTGGATTGCTATTTACTCCACCAGTGGTTTGCTGCTTCAACTTGGCTCCTTCTGCATCTTCCTTGATGCCTGCCATCAGCGTGAAGACAAAACCGAGTACAACGGCGGCAATACAACCAATAACAACATACATGTAACGATCAGATGAATACGTACCAATTGCCAATACACCTGGAAGTGAAATAGCGTTCGCTGTGGTATGCACCAAGCTGTAGAATCCACCGACTAATCCACCTGCAAGACAACCTGCGAAAAAAGGACGTTTATATTTGAGTGTTACACCATAGATCGCCGGCTCGGTGATCCCGAACAACGCGGTGAATCCACTCGAAGCAGCCGCTGATTTCATCGTTTTGCTCTTTGTCAGTACAAACACACCGAAGGCTGCTCCAGCCTGAGCCAAATTCGCTGCCAGTGCCGTTGGTAACAGCACGGTTGCACCCAGTGTAGCCACTTGTTGAACCTGAATAGGCATGATGGCATAGTGCATACCGAACATGACCATAATCGGTTTGAAAAATCCAAGAATCGCACCAGCAAGGACACCTGCGGTTGAGAACAATGAATTAATGCCATTGGTCAACCAGTCACCGATATATGAACCTACTGGACCAAGCACGATTAGTTCCACTGGAATCATAATGAACAAAACAATCATTGGGGTAAGCAGGACCTGTAGAAACTTGGGAATCACTCGATTGACGATTGGATACACATAACTCATAATCCATACCGCCAAAATGATTGGAATGACGGAAGAGGAATATTTCATCAACAGAATCGGCAAGCCGAGAAAATCAATACGGTTTACACCCGTCTCAGCAATCTGAGCCGCAGCGTTCAAAATGGTTGGATGCATGAGTCCCGCAGCGAGAGCTACCGCCAAATAGGGATTCGTTTTGAAACGGTTTGCTGCACTAACTGCCAGGAAGAATGGCATGAAGTAGAAAATACAGTCCCCGATCATGTTAATGATCGTTAGGAATCCAGAGCCTTCCAAGTAACCCATGGCAGTTATAACGGTGGCTAAACATTTGATCATCCCGCAACCAACGAGTGCTGGCAGAACAGGCGTGAAGATACCTGCAATGGTTTCAAGCACGACATTGACGGGGTTACGTCTCTTTTTCGGTCCACTATCTGCAGACTCCATAAGTTCGCCAATATGGTCAGAGGTAAGATTTTTCATTTCACTGTAGACTGCATCTACCCTGGCACCGATGACAACCTGAATCTGCCCCCCGGAATTCTGTGCCTTAAGCACGCCTTCGAGCTGATCCAGCGCCTTGAGGTCTGCTTTGTGATCATCCTTCAGTACAAATCTCAAACGGGTTGCACAGTGTGTCAGACCCGATATATTTTGCTCGCCGCCAACGAGATCAAGTACGTTTTTAGCCAATTCTTTGTTGTTCATGACTCTTCTCCTCTACATCAATAAATTGGATATATAAAAAATGACCAAGCCGGGGAATCGTCATTCCCTACGCTTGGTCATGCCTGATCGAATCAGTAACAGTCCAATATGGATTATTCGGTTAGTTCCTTCACTAGTTCATTCCGTTGGTTCATTTGAGATCAATCGTTGAATATGCAAGATCAAATATAATTTTTCATCATCCGAACAGGTCCAGCCATAATGATTTTTCAGGAAATCCGCAATCTTCTCCACACAAGCGAGTTCTTTCGGAAACTTCTCCTTCACCATCAGGAAAAGCGATTCATTCTCGTCTTTGAGCGATTTACCGCTCATCTGCCTCAGAATGAAATACCGAATATGTGTGGCAAAGCGCATGAAATGGATGGAATCCTCTTGAAAGTCAATTTTGAGCGCATACTTGATCACGGAAAGGATCTCGCCCGTAACTGTGGTTACCTTGGTGGTATCACTCATCTCTCCAGAGCCCACTTGTGCATTGACAAAGTGCAGAGCAATCAGGGTTGTTTCGGCTGTCGGCAGAGCGATATCCGTTTTTTCCTGAATCAGCTTCAGCGCAGCCTCTCCCACCCGGGTCTCGTCCGGATAGAGTGTCCGCACTTCCCATTCCAGTGGGTTTTTGATACGTATGCCTTCTTTGGTTCGGGTTAATGCAAAACTGATATGGTCAGACAGGGTGAGAAGCAGATTCGGGTTAAATGTTTTATTCAGGATCTGACTGCCCAGCTTGATGACTTCCTCCGCGAGATAAATATCCTCAATTGGAATACTGTTCAGCAGATCATACATCCGAATGTTCTTCGGAGCTACGAATATTTTTTCCACCAAGTCCGTCTCCGTCAGCTCATAAGGCGTTTTCAGAAATCCTACACCCTTACCTACAACAAATACCTCTTCGTTATGTTCATTAATAGCAATGGCCACGTTATTGTTTACTTTCTTGATAACCTTCAATGTTCTCACCCCCCAACAAAAATAAAAAAAGACCGAAAGCGATTACAGTTAAGCAATCGAATTCGGTCATGCCTGGTTTCCCCAGTAACAGTCCGTGTTATGAATATAAGTTTATTATAGTGCTGTTTTTGAAAAAGTCAATCATGCAATCTTCAGGATAAATCAACCTTTCTTAGCATTGAAGGGATCGTAGAGAACCGATACGTCATATATAACAACGCTCTTTTTTAAAAATTATAAAAAGAAAATGTGACCATATGCCCCGCCCGCCAGTCTAATTCATATCAAAACCAGCCAAGTGCTGACTTCATTCCTCCCAATACGAAAGGAGCTGTTATCCATGGATTCAACCGATCTCGTTAACCAGGCCATCCAAGGAGATCGTGAAGCCTTTATCCGGCTTATTCGAGACATTGAGAACGCTTTGTACAATACAGCAAAATCCATGCTGCGAAAAGAGGAGGACGTGGCCGATGCCATTCAGGAGACCATTCTGAACGCATATAAATCGGTGCCCACGCTCCGGGAACCCCGGTATTTCAAAACCTGGCTGTTTCGGATCCTCATCAATGAATGCAACACGATCCTGTCCCGCCGCTCTCTATCCACCGCTTATGCGGAGGTACCTTCAGAAAAGCGGGAGCATTCTAGTCCCTACGATGAGGTCGATATGCGAGAAGCAGTAGACCGACTGGAGGAATCGAAACGAATTGTAGTCGTTTTGCATTATTTTGAGGACCTATCCCTGCGTCAAGTCGCCGATGCGCTGAATATTTCCGAAAGTGCAGTGAAAATGAGACTTACTCGGGCAAGGCAGGAGTTATATCAAAAATTCAAAAATTTTCGGGAGGTAAACTTACATGTCAAACCCGTTTAATATCGATCAGGAATTAAAGAACCAAGCGAAGGAGCGTCCTCTGATGTCTGAACTTGTGCGTAACCGGATTGATGCCACACTGGACTCTCTGCCGGCTTCCCCAAACACATTAAAAACCGAACAAAATTTGCGCTCCAGTCGCCGGAACAAGCGATGGAACAAGGCTGCAGCTGCGACGATCGCAGCCGGAGTATTGGGCGTGACCGTATTTGCATCCGGCTTTGTGTCACCGGCCATGGCCGCCTCCTTGCGCAACATCCCACTTGTAGGAAGCCTCTTCAGCTCAATCGAAGCCGATATGGGTCTGCGAACGGCGGGCAACGACGGCTTGACTACCCCTGTTAACAGCAAGGTCGCTTACCAGGATGTGAAGCTGGAAGTCCTTGAAACGGTTTATGATGGTACCCGTGCTGCATTCCTGGTTCATTTCACTGCGCCGAATCTGAATCAGGGTGAATATGACAATGGCAAGGACATTGTGAAACTGAGCAGTGGTATTGAGAATGTCTTTTTCAAAGTCGACGGGTCCCTCTCGGATAGCGGTATGTTCTATAGTTCGGTAGGAGAAACGCAGCCGAATACACTGCTCTTTGAGCAGGTCATTTCCTCCGATCAGGGAACGGCACAATTGCCGGATCAGTTCGAGGCGAAGGTTCAATTGACGTTGCAAGGCATCGATCATGAGTTCGAGTTGACGGTTCCTTTTGCCAAATCAACAGAAAACGTTCATCAGGTTCTGCCTAACACAGCCATGACCAACGATGTGTATACAGCCGCTGTTACGGAAGCGGAGGTTACCCCTGTCACCACCCGCTTAACTACCGTGATTGGGTTGAACGATAAGAGTACACTTACGGCAAAAGAGGAAGAACAGCTGCGTCACATCGGATTCGCCGTCTATGATGATCAGGGGCGGCAGCTAACCGCTCTCAGCGGCGAAGGCCTATACGAGGGGAACCAACTGAAATCGGAACGCATATATGCCACAACTGCCAAGGATGTAAAATATCTGATAGTGAAACCTTTCAAGATCAAGGATGATTTTACGGAAGAGGTTAAAGACACTCAATTCATCAAGGGAATGGAAATGAAGATTCAGCTTCAATAGCCTGATCTCATTTCTGTGGAGGAGCCATCGCATGTCCATCCAATATTCAATCTCATCTCCCATCGTACTTGGTCCACTATTCGTTCTGGTCCTGCTCGCCCTGATGCTCCATGCCAGGGTGAGCAAAACCAGATATACGGTCAGACAATATGTGTCGATGCTCACATTTTCCATATATATGTTGAGCGTTATGCACTTTGTATTTTTCCCTATCGACGTGAACATCGGAATCTATGCCAATCAGACCCCATGGTATCAGAGCATTCAATGGATTCCGCTTCTGACTGCAGATGCACCAAGCTTTCTCCTCAACATTGTGCTGTTTATGCCACTGGGGTTCATGCTTCCTTTCATCAAGCCTTGGATTCACTCGATACGAACAGCAGCATTCGCAGGATTGAGCGTAAGTTTCCTCATCGAAATAACACAGTTGCTGCTCCGAGCAACCTTAGGCAACGGTCGCAGCACCGATCTGAACGATTTGATAGCCAATACAACAGGATGTGTTCTTGGTTATGTCATCCTGAATATGTTAACAAAAAGTTCCATCGGACAGCGCCTGCTGGCCCTATGGGAGTCACCACGGGGAGTATCATCCAAAGATATGCAGTAAAATGAATATGAACAAGCATAAAGCCCCTGAAGGCAAAACATGGTCCATACACCAAGATGAAAAAAGCCGTCTGCTATGGTACAATGAAGGAATTGTGTATTCAGAGACAGACATGTGGATAAAGGCCATGAACGAAGGATTTCTGATGCGCTTTTATCCATTCATCATGCTGCCATTTTAGGGAGGCTTATGGAACAACCATGCTCATTATTGGTATCGCCGGAGGAACCGGCTCCGGTAAAACGACGGTAGCTCGCTCCGTCATCGACCGTCTGGGATCAGGTAAAGTCACGTTTATATCCCAAGACAATTATTACAAAGACCAGTCGCAGCTCACACCTGAGCAACGCCGACTCACCAATTACGATCACCCATTTGCATTCGATAATGATCTGTTGATTGAGCATCTCACTTTGTTGAAAAAAGGCCAAGCGGCGTATGCTCCCGTATATGACTTCACCATAGATAATCGTGCTGCCAATGAGACGGTTGAACTGGCACCGAACCATATTGTCATTGTAGAAGGATTGCATGTGCTGATTGACGAACATCTTCGCAGTCTGATGGACATCAAAGTATTTGTTGATACCGACTCCGATGTGCGCATTCTGCGCAGAGTACTGCGGGACATTGAAGAGCGCGGACGCACGATCCAATCCGTGTACAAACAATATCTCGAAACGGTAAAACCGATGCACGATGCGTTTATCGAGCCATCCAAAAAGTATGCCGATATCATTATTCCAGAAGGCGGACATAATGAAGTAGGTATTCAGATGTTATCCATCCTCACCGAGAAATATCTCACTGGGGAAAATTGGAATGGGGCTTAATTTGCAACTTTTTTATTAGCTTGGCGGATTTGGATCTTAATGGTTTAGTAAGATAACCTGAGAAAATGATATTTAGCCAGCACAAAAAAACCAGATTGCAATAGAACTCAATCTGGTTTTTTTATATAATATAATCTTTGAATCTTTAAATTGTTATAGAAAGAAATAATTGAATATATTTATATTTTGAATAGGAGTTCTTCTACTTTTTAAGCAAATGATCTCTTAGACATATTTTTATTCATTGCTTTCTCCTATGGTACATAGATATTAAAAAGAAACCATCTATTAATTTTCATTACATATAGAGGATCTATTTGGAAGGTACTGCTACTATATGACTTTTTAAAAAATAAAAGCAACGCAATCATTTTTAATGTTTGCGTTGCTTTTATTTTTTTGGGCCTTAATTTAAATAGTAAAGTTAAATCGACCAGTATAGTCAACTTTACCTGTTCCAGTAAAAGAGACATAACCGAAACTTAAGCCTACCCCTGTAGTAAATCCAGGAAGTGTTCTATGCGAATAACCTACTGCAATTGCTGTGGTAATCCCTTGGGAAGAAGTAGGATAACGTAATTCCTGACGTCCCCAGCCATCTTGAACGTTATAGCTACCTCCAGCTTTAATATCCACAAGCCAAGCAGTACCACTAACTTCTTCCTTACTCACTTTACTAGAGTAACTACCAGCTTTTTTACCATTCGTATCATAAACCGTATGCTGCCCATTAGGAGAACCCGTAGGAGTAGCGTTTGACTGCCAAGCCATAGCTAGATTGTCAGTATAAAAATTGAATGGGCTACTGCTCCATTTATATGTCGCATACACTTGATAAATGCGTTCTTTTCCATTATTAGATGTCCCACCATACACAGCATAACCAGATACCGTCGGACCGCTGGCAGCAGCAGCTCTTACCTGTTCAGTGAAAGCTTGCTTATTTACTGATTTTCCTTGTTCATCAGTAGTATTAATAGTGAGATCAACATCTTGAGAAGCTACTTTCTTACCATCTTTACTAGAAATGTCTCTTTTCATATCAATTGGTAAATTAAAAATTTCCGTAGAATTAAATCCCATTTTCTCTAAATGATTATTTAATGTACTTTCGTCAGCAGAAAAGGCATCAGATAATGCAGGAATAACTGCCTCATCAACTTCATTGCTGGCTTGAGCACCAACTGATGTTAGAAGACTAAAAAACATAAATAACGACAAGAGACCAGAAATAAGAGTTTTCTTTTTAAGCATATTTTCCTCCTTAAGGAAATTTTGTATTAATTACAAATTAATAGTATCATCATATGGAAAAGAAATCAAATTTAGTTATATTTAAAGTGAATTCCCTAAGTATATTCACTAAAAAGTTATGACAAGTCTAGTTAATGAACATTTTTCATCTAGTTTATATACCGAGATAGTTTTTGATCCATCATAGATATACAGAGGCGTATTAAAGCTCAGACAAGTCAAACCACACCATTATGGTGGTAGTATCAATAAACTAAACAACATATTAATTAGTGAATCGATCCTTGAAAGACGGTAGTTTTTAAATTTTTAAAATATAGCCAGTTTTCTTAATAGATATTTCGATCATTAAATTCATTCTCTAGTCGATACTATTGGCTTTTAATTACTAAAGTAGCCTGTTAAAAAGCTCTCGCATCGCATTCACATCATACGCTCAATCGTCAAATATCTCTTCATCATTAGTCCATGACTTTATAAAGTTCAAAATCATTTCTCTTTAGAATTAAAAACGAGTCTAGACGGATCTCCAACGAGGAAATGTTCCCATTGTTTACGCATTCAGGTGGAAACAATGTTTTACTTCCCCTATTCGTTCTATTTGATATCGTATTGAGTACACACACAGTATGAACATACATTTACTCCCATTTATATAATTTGAAGATACATCCTAATATAGTATAAATTAAACAGGAACGGATATAGGCTTTTCGACTGATATTATTTTTCCTGCTAATTTCCTACGATGGCACCTATTACCTAACGAAATTCCCTTGCCTGAATTTATTTGGAGTAAGAAGAATATGGGCTTTTCAAATGTTTGGAAATCGAGTATTCTTGATGTATTGATGGTTTATGAAGGAACTACATATGTTAGAGACCTTAAAGCATAAGGCTATGAATCTGCGGATTCGTGGCCTTTTTTTGTGTTTTTTTGAGGCAATATAGGTCTGGAGAATTAGTAAGAGTGGTGTGGAAAGGAGAAAACATATTGATAAATCATACCAACAGCCTAGTATTACATGTTAGAATATTCATTAATATTACAAATTTAGTATCTAGTAACCTAAATCGTACATACCAAAGACAACAAACGACAATGGAGAGGAGTAAGATTCATGAAAAAAATGATGATTTCCGGCGCAACGGCATTGGCTATATTAACAGGGGGGATCGTAGGTTTTGGAGTCATTGGCAATCCTGTAGAAGCTGCACAAGCTACAACTACATTCAAAGACGTTCCGGCTACACACTGGGCATCGTCAGCGATTAATTCGGCCGTGGAACAAGGTTATCTCAAGGGGTATGCTGACGGGACATTTAAACCAAGTTCACCGGTTACCAAAGCTGAAATGGCAAGTATCCTGGGCCGTTTATCCGACCAGCCCAATGCATCGACTCAGGAACAAAATAATTTCACGGACATACCTGAGTGGGCAAAAAGTGGTGTCTCTACTGCTATTGCAAAAGGTTTTATCAGCCCTTCTCATTACAAGGGAAAATTGGATGCACAAGGTGCTCTTCAACGAGGGGAGATGGCTACTTGGCTGACGCAAGGGCTAACCGTGGTTGATCCTGAGTACAAACAAGCACTCTCTGATGTGACCAACACCGTTGTGCCTGCAAAGGAATATTTCACAGGTAAACTCGCAAGCGCTCAAAAAAATGCAGTCGCTGTTGCACTGGGAACGGGACTGATGAGTGTAGCAAACGATAAAACATTTGGCGTCGATCGTACGACAACACGAGCTGAAGTAGCTGTATTGATCGCACGTTATGCAGCAGTTGCGAAGACAAAACCTGCTGATTTTCAGGGGCTGAATGAGCTGCGAGCAGTGGGTTTGACGGGGACGAATTTGAGTATTATTGCGCCATCTTACAAAAAAACGCCTGAGAAAAAGGTTAATCCTAACATTGACTATAATTCTGTAACAGAGGACTTTTCAAAAATAAGAAATGAAAACCTTGTTACTCTAACAAATTATTCTGATCTCAAAATCCACAATTGGATTGTTGTTAGTCCTTATGCAGTTGGAGCAAAACGTAGCATTTATTATCCCGTATTTGTTGATGAAGGAGTAATTACAACTTTACGAGGGGCCTATCACTCATATGTCGAATTTGAATTAAATATTAAAAGTTCATCTATGAATCAGTTACAAGCTGGAAGTTTATTAAACTCAAGTGCTATTGACCCTCTTCTTTCCCCAAAAACTAAAGCCAGTGTTTCATTTGGAATACCGACAAATATTGAATTTCTCAAAAGCAAAGGAGTTTTCACTGTCAAAGATCCTGTATTCTGGGGCGATGGACTACTACATTTTGATAAATCTCTGATTTCTGCAATTACACTTACAACTAAAGAGGGAGTTACATTCAGTGTGATCGATAATAAATAAGGATGGGATAATTTTGGCATTAAAAAGCAATATAAGTCGATTTCTTATCGTAGCCTTTACAATAAGTGCATTGTTAGCCCCCTTTTCCACCATTGAAGCTGGCGGGGGGCCAGGCACTAAAGAAGAAGTTAAACCATTTCACATGGAACCCTCAGGACCAGCTAAGTCACAGAAGAAAGTTATTCCTCTTGAAGGAGAAGCAAAAACAAATCTTGGTATCTATATCTTTCAACTCGATAATTTAGATTGGAGAGTAGAAGGTCAATGTAACGACATTAACCTACTTAATGATTCTTCAACTAACCTCCCTAAATCATCCAGAGTATGTGTACGATTAGATCTCGATAAAGATGTATACAAACCAACGGAGTACAAGGATAAAAATAATGAGCAGCTCCCTTCATCTACAATAACTGAAAGATCAAAGAAACCGCACTACATGGACAACACTAGCTATTATAGAATTGGAGATCCAATTTTGATTTCTGTAGATAAATTTGATGGCTTGAGCACCGAATTCCAAATGCAAATCGGGGGTGCTATTGCCCCTACTGCATCTAGAAAGTATAACCCTCCGAAATGGTCAGCGGACTACATTTTCAGAACTGATCTTTATTGGAGTGCTTTAGCTGAAATAACCAAAGAGATCAATCTTACCGCTGGCGGGCAACTTAGCTTGAACCAGTCCAAACAATTGAATGCAACCGTCAAAACGAAAAATGGTGATGGAAACTTTGGAGCAGAGACCAATGTAAATACCGGCAGCGGGGGTACAACGACATGGGAATCATCCAATCCTGGTGTCGCTACCGTTAGTAACTCCGGATTAGTTCAAGCCGTCAGCAGAGGAACAACAACCATCACCGTATTGTGGAAGAAGGATGATTTTGAGCTAACTACCACAACCAACATTGGCGTTGAAGAAAATCCGGGCCCTGGAGGTGATGGTGACGGTAACGGGGGCGGTGGTGGAGGTTGCACACCAACGATTGGACCACCTTCAGCTGGAACCATCATGAGCATGAATGATCTCGATCCAAATGCCAACGGAGTGATTAAGTCAGATAACAGAGATAATAAGACATTCAATGTATTAAAAGGAATACCTACTTCCGAGTCACTCTACACAAATGCCTTTGCTGACAATTATCTATTTAAACAAGCCTGGGCGAAAATGAGCGGTAAAGTTACATACAACTGTAATGTCACCATCTCGTACGACAGAGAGTGGACAGTACCTGGACCAGAAGAATGTGATGATGATGGTTGTAGACCAGGGACACCTGTACCTGCGAACGACACGGTACCCAAGCCATACAACTTCCAAATCACAAGAGACTACTCCTACTGGAAAATTAATAACCTGGAAGTATACAAGATCGCTAAAGCAACCATGAACAATTACGCTTTGCCCGGTGAGACCGTTACGATGAATCCATCAGGTTACACACCACCAACACTGGAGTCTAAAAATGATGAATCCGTAGAAAGCCATGTACGACCAGGGCAAACCACTTCTATCTCATATACTCCACCCAAATTAACAGGTGGTTTGAACCAACCTCCCAGTGTGCCTGATGATACATCACGGTTAAAAGGAATGGCTGAATCCAACACGCCTCAAAGTAAAGTGAATAATGATCTAGTGAAATTCAACAACACAACCATTATGAATGATGTGGAAGCAACCAAAGATGGCCCAACGCCATCCAACATTCCTAATCCAACGACGATTGGTCGCGATGTGTTGTACAAACCGGGTAATATGATCAGCAATTCCCTGCTGAATAAAGCAAATACCACAAGCTCTGGTGAGATCTATTATGATCTGCTACCAGGTAACGTGAACGGAGGTGCCAATAAAATATTACCGATTAACGGCATCAACACCGTCACCGTACATACCCCTGTCGTCAACTACGCCTGGGTATCGGATGATCAGCCGCATAATCAGAAAACCGTGCCGGATCCAACCAGCGCTGCACTCATTCTGGAACGTCCGTTCATTGTGCGAATTCCCACATCGGGACAGCACTTGGACGCAGCAAGTTATCCCGGTTATGGGAATCGGGACTATGCCAAATATTTTCGAATTAAACAGGTGCAATTCCCGTTTGATGTCTACAACGCAGACCGGAGTCAGTTTATCCCTGCCAAGACATGGGTCGATATTCCGGTCAATCAACTGGATACCACATTCTATCTCCCTGTATGGGTAGACGAGGGAAAATACTATATTACATTCCGCAATATTGCAGAGAATGCACCTGCAAACTATACCGAGCAACAGGACGCCAATACCAATCTGGCCCATCATGTTGCAGCAGACACCGTACCGGTAGATGTCATCGGTAGGTTATATGATTTTCATGTCACGGATATCTCTGATTACAACTGGGAAAATGTATTTCGCAAGCGATTGGGTAGTCCCGACCCGACGAACCTTAGCTACTGGGCAGGGATGAATAGCATTGATGGTGCTCCGAGAGGCAACCTGGCTCCATTTGTTCTACCCATTCGGCCAGGAAGCCATCCGGTGCAGGGATTCGCTAACGCAACTGTAAAGACAGGATACCATTTCAAGTTCGATCTGAAGACCAAGGGCAATATGTTTGGCAAACAGGATGGTATTCGAATTACACCCACTTTTGCTTTTGTGAGTAAAGACGGTTCTTCCCGGCAAGAAGTAGATCTGTACTATCATCGTGGCCAGGAACGCCTGATTCGCATTGGATCGGCACAGGATCTGGAGAAACGATTTGTTGTCCTGAACTCACGTCTTCGGAATGTTCCCGGCACAGAGTTAGGCGATACCGCACGTTATCAGTATACTTATGAACTGTCAGCGGAAGAACGCAACCAGCGTACGTTGGCGGAACATATGGTTCAACTGGTCGATCAGACTTCCCATCAAAAAACATGGGTGGGTCGTTATGACTGGATGATCCTGTCTGCTCCAATTCGGACACTCATTGGACCCAAAACGGACATTCCTTCCGGGGTCAATGTAGACCGGGCTAATGCAGCAATCCAGCGCTGGTACGGGGAGTACAGCTTGCCTGCGGATGTATATGCCGTACCAAAAGGTACTGATCTGGAGCCCCTCGCTCGACAAAATCAGCTGGATGAGAAATCAAATATTTTTCTGAAGAATGGTTATATCGTGGTCAACTTCAACATGGAGAGCCTTCGAAATGGAAATACAGAGACACCCCATCTGCAATACATTCATGCACCATTGATGAATCAGTGGCAAATGGAAGGTTTCAACAAAACGCCATCAGACGTCCAAGGCAGAACCTGGCCTCTGAAGGATGGTGATATTGTCTTTTACCATGCTGATCAGTCCAGCCGGAACGATTTCCAATCCCAGGTACCACACTAGTTCGGGATCACCCAATAAAAAACAATCACGTCCCAACTACACCCAACGTTCCTGTTATACCACAAAAGGGTTACCCTAAAAGTCATCTGTGGACTTCTGGGGTAACCCTTTTCGCATCATTCTATTGATATAATCTAATCAGCCCATAACGAAAGCAGCCATTGGTATTATCCTGAAAGAACCTTCTGAAAAACCTCCACCTTCTCCTGCTCCTGCTCTTGTTCTTGCTCCCGTTCCTCGTCCCGCTCCTGAATCTTATACTTCATTTCTCTCACAGACAACACCGAGGCCATCAGGCTCCGGGTATAGGGATGATTCGCTGAACTGGTCAGCTGTGAACTCTCCACAACCTCAACCACTTCACCCTGGTACATCACGGCAATCCGATCACTGATCTGTTGCACCACTGCAAGATCATGCGATATGAAAATAGATGAGATTCCTGTTTCCTTTCTCAACTCCACCAACAGATCCAGGATCTGCTGCTGAATGGAAACATCCAGTGCCGAGGTGGCTTCATCGAACAGGATGATGTCCGGCTCTACTCCAATCGCACGAGCAATGACTGCTCTTTGCTGCTCTCCCCCGCTCAGTTCATGCGGATATTTATCCGCCGTAGCGGCAGATAATCCTACCCGTTCCAACAGCCTGAACACTTCCCGATCCGCTTGTTGGCCCTTCATTACTTTATAATTAATGAGTGGCTCCCGAATAAAAGCTCCAATCTTCATTCGCGGATTAAAGATAGCCGAAGGCTCCTGAAAGACCATCTGAATCTGCTTTCGTTGCTGGCGTAACACCTTCCCATTCAATCGAGTAATATCCTGTTGACGATATTGAATCTGCCCTGAAGTCACTCGCTCCAAATGGGTTACACATCTCGCCAGTGTACTCTTCCCGCTACCACTCTCCCCGACAATTCCCAGACATTCCCCGGGATACAGCTGCAAATGAACAGATTTCAGTGCATCCACTGCCCTGTGTCCCTTTAACTCATAGGTTTTGCACAGATTTCTCAGTTCCAGAATCGGTAACCCCTTATGAGCCATGAACATTTCCCTCCAATTCAGGTACAGCACTCAGCAGCTTGCGAGTGTATTCATGCTGAGGATCGGATATGACGCGGAAAGTATCTCCCATCTCAACCAATATACCGTCCTGCATCACACCAATTCGGTCTGCCATATGCGCTGCAACGGCAATGTTATGTGTTACGATGATCATGCCTGTCCCTTGACGGGAACGAAGCTCGCTCAATCGGTTCATCACTTCATTCTGTATCGTCACATCCAGCGAACTCGTCGGCTCGTCCGCAAGCAGAAGCTCCGGTTCCATCGTAACCGCCATAGCAATCGCTGTGCGTTGTTTCATGCCTCCACTAAGCTGCGAGGGATAGGAACGCATAATCCGTTCGGGATCATCCAGTCCCATGTCCGCGAGCATACTCACAGCCAGGGTATAAGCTGCTTTTTTGGATACGGTAAAATGAGTTCGAATCGCTTCAATATACTGACTGCCGATACTGCGAATTGGATTAAGATAGGACCCGCTGTCCTGAAACACCATAGCGATCCGCTTTCCGCGTACACCGCCCCAATCAGACTGTGAATCACGCAATAGCACTTTTTCCTGAAAAGAGATCTCTCCCCCGGTGTATTGACCACCTTCAGGTAACAAGCCAAGCAAAGCCCGAATAAGGGTCGACTTTCCGCTACCACTTTCACCTACAATCCCGATAATCTCTCCCTTATTCATGGAGAAGGACAGGTCCCGTAGAGCCAGAGAATCCCCCTTGTAGGTTACGGACAGATGATTGACACTAAGCAAGGGCTCCATTACTGCCCAACCTTAATATTACGATCCAGTAGGTAGAAGTCGATGGGATACATCGTCGCGCCTTGCACGGTACTTTTACTTACAATATTAATCGGGGTATAGGTCAAAAACATATAGGCTGCATCATCCAGAATCATCTGCTGTGCCTCTGCTGCAAGGGCATACCTTTTCTCCACGTCAAACTCGGAATGAAGACGAGTAATTACCTCATCCAGCTTCGGATTGCTATATCCGCCCACATTCCATTCCGCACCCGTCATGAAGTAGAAATCCAGAATATACTGCGGGTCACCCGTGATGCCTGTATTAATACTGGTCAAAGCGAGGTCGTAATTTCCGCTCTTCTGATGATCGGTTAGATCCTCATAGGAGGTCATCTCCACCTGAACGCCAATCTCTTTAAGCTGGGACTGCATTGCAGCAGCCACAATCGAATCAGACTCGTAAGCGGAGTTCAGAATCAGCTGTAGCGACAGCTTCTTGCCATCTTTTTCACGAATGCCATCGCCATCTGCATCCCTGTAGCCAGCCCCATCCAGCAACTGTTTGGCTTTCTCCGGTTCGTAACCATATCCTTTGATCTTGTCATATCCAAAAGGCAGCGCCGAGGTAAATGGACCTTTAGCCGCCTGACCTCCCACCAGCGTATTGGCATACATCTCCCGGTCTACACCATAAGAAATCGCTCGGCGAACCTCCGGATCACTCAGTAGCGGTTTGGTTGTGTTAAACCATACAAACTGGGTACGCAGGCTGGGAATTTCATCAATGGTGTATTGACTCTTGTCCTGGAATAACGCCAAATTGCTGCGTCCCACGTTACTGGCTACATCAATCTCTCCAGACTGCAGGGCAAGAGCACGTGTGCTATCATCCTTAATATATTTCAACGTCAATGTGTCCACATCTGCCGCACCGCCCCAATACCCGTCATACTTCTTCACCTGGATCTCCTGATCCGGCGTATAACCTGTCACCATAAATGGCCCCGTGGCAATAGGCTCGCTCTTGAATTTGGATGTATCTGCACTCGTATCCACAATGACAAACAGTGGCTCGGCAATATTACCAAGCAGGGACGCATAAGGCTCTTTCGTTTTAATCGTCAGATCTTGTCCTTCAGCAGTCATTGAGGCTACGGGTACAGTCGCTTGTCCTCTCTCGTTTAACTCAATGGAGCGTTCAATCGATGTTTTCACTGCGTCGGCAGTTACCTTATTTCCGTTATGAAAAGTTACACCTTCCCGAATATGAAAGTGCCAAGTCGTGTCATCCACTCGTTCCCAAGTATCTGCAATTTTAGGGACCAGCTTCATATTCTCGTCAAACTGGATCAGTGTCTCCCCAATCGCTGCACGCGTCAGCGTCCAGCCATTCCATTCTTCTGCCGGGTCCAGACTGCTGCCAAGCCAGAACAGGGCCACATTCAGATGAGTCAGTGCACTTGTCGTACCTTTGTCCGTACCCGCCGACTTCTCCGTTGCACCAGACGAGGTCGATGGATTATTGGCGGAGCCACAAGCTGCAAGCAAGAACACAACCAACATGGATATGAGGGTGAGCAACATTGATTTTTGAAAATTCCTCTTCATTCTGGTTCCTCCAGTTAAGCAGTATTTTTCTTGGGATCAAGCACATCTCGCAGACTGTCTCCCAGTAAATTAAAAATAATGACGGTGCTGAATATCGCCAGACCCGGATATATCAACAGCCATGGTGCAGTCTGCAGGTATCTTCTGCCTTCATTTAACATGGCCCCCCACTCGGGGTTCGGAGGCTGCGCGCCAAGCCCAAGAAAGGACAACCCCGAGATCGACAGCATCATACCACCCACATCCATCATCGCCATGACGATGATTGGAGACATCATATTGGGCAGGATCGTCCTGCCGATGATCTGTATTTTACGTGCTCCGCTGAAAGCAGCGGCAGCGACATACTCCTTTTGCTGAAGGGAAATCACCAGGCTTCTGGCCATTCTTGCATACTTCGCCCACCAGACAACCGACAGTGCCAGCACCGTATTGAACAATCCCGGCCCAAGCATCCCCACCACAGCGATCGCAAAAATAAGCCCCGGAAATGCCATTAATGTATCAGACAGGCGCATGAGGACCATATCCGTCACCCCCCGAGCGAAACCGGCGATGACTCCAATCGTTACACCTAACACAAACACGATGCCAATCATCATAAAGGTGAGCAGCAGCGAGGTACGTGCACCGTACAGAAGACGAGATAATACACATCGGCCCAGTTGATCGGTTCCAAGAGGATACTCGGCGCTGGATGGCTGCAACACTTTGGCAAAGTTCGTTGCAAGTGGGTCGTGTGGTGCAAGCAGCGGTGCAACCATGGCAAGAATAATCCAGAAGGCGGTCAGAGACAGCAGGAAGGTGAACCAGCGATTCTGCAGTAATACCAGTCTGAAGGCTCTCATCTATATATCCACATCCAGTCGGATTCGGGGATCACGAAGATGAGTCCATATATCAACCAGCAGATTCAGGGCGACATATATGATCGCCATCCAGATGACATATCCCTGAATCAGCGGATAATCCCTTGTGAAAATCGCATCTACAGCCATCTGTCCAACACCCGGCCACACAAATAAACTTTCCACAATCGCTGCACCACCTAACAAAGCACCTGTTGTCATACCCATAAGGGTAACGATCGGTAGCAGGGCATTGGGAAGAATATGACGCAAAATAATAATCGACTCCTTCACACCTCTGGATCTGGCTCCGATCACATAGTTCTGGCTTGTCTCCTCAAGCAGGATCGCACGAATCTGTCTGCTGTACTGGGCAACAAGTGGAATCGCGAGAGTACATGCAGGCAGAATCAGGCTGTACCATCCGGAATTGCCCATTACCGGCAGCAGCTTCAGCTGTACACCGAAGACCAACATGAGCAGCATACCCAGCCAGAAGCTGGGCATCGATAATCCGGCAAAAGAGAACAGACGAATGACGTGATCAAGCCATTGGTTACGATAGACAGCCGACAGCATCCCCAGTGGAAAGGAAACCAGAATAACCAGAAGCATAGCGCTTCCTGTTAGCCAAAGCGTTGCCGGGAGCCGTGCCATCAGCACGTCCAGTACTGGACGATTGTATTTATATGATGTACCGAAGTCTCCAGTTACCACCTGTCCCAACCATGTCCCGTATCGGTAGAAAAAAGGCTCATTCAATCCAAGCTCAGACCTCACCTGCCTGACCAGCTCATCGGATGGCGTTACCCCTGTAGACATAAGCATAAGTCTGGCTGGATCTCCAGGAGACAGGTAGGTTAGCAGGAACGTCAGGAACGTGATGCCGAACAACACAACTACCAGTTGTAATAATCGTTTAACGATATATCTGCTCAATTGCTCTAACGTCCTTCCCCAAAACTCTATGTATGTGCCATGATGTTCTTCGTTCATAACAAAAAAAGCGTCCCTCTCCGTGTTACTGGATGAGGACGCCTTAAATAAACAGATTTTCAGAAAAAATCATGCTCTCTAAACACCTTCCTATCTCCCGTAGGGTACTACTGTGTTTGTTAAACCTGGCAGGTCTCCTGGCTCCAGAATCATCGTCACTTGCAGCTCCTTCCCGGTCTAAACCAGTGGATTATCGCTACCTGACTCCTCTGTTACAGTGGCGGGACCGCGCCGGTATTACACCGGACTTCCCTATTAAGCTTCCACCCTGACGGGCAAAGCACCAAGTTCCACATATTCAATTACACTTCTGTATCAGTATAGCGGGACAACGTTTAATGATCAAAACTTTTCTTTCAAATTTGAAACACTAGGTGCGTCTAATCGCGAATTCTCGACCCCTTCGGAGATACGCCCGTCACACGCTTAAACATCTTGGAAAACAATAATGGGTCCGTATAACCGACAGAATGGGCCACTTCACTGACCGACAGCCCTGGATTCTGAAGAAGTTGGGCAGCACGATTCATACGGTACTCCAGAAAAAATGACTGTAGCGACATGCCATATCGCTCTTTGAATAATCCCGATAGATACGTGCGATCCAGCCCCACGGCTTGGGCAATATCCAGTATGGAAGTTCGCTGACTGTACCTGTTCTCCATAAATTGCACCGCCTGCCGGATGTATGTTTCTTTGTTTGAAAGGAGCTGCCCGACCTCTTCCTTCACAGGTGAAGAAGAGATTAATTCTGCCATCAAGCGGTACAAGAGACTCTGGTTCAACACATCACCTTCCGGTCGCGTGGAAGCTTGGACCATCTCCGTATACAACTGTTCCATCGTAATCGTATCATGGACATCATATATCGGGCGCTCCGGGCTCAGTTGGGCACGTTGCATGAATGCTTTGGCTTGTACACCTTTGAAGCCGAACCACGAATACGTCCAGGGCTCCTTGGGATCTGCCTCATAATGAATAAGCGTATCCGGGAAAATGATAAAACCCTGTCCCTCGCTAAGCTTGTATTCCTGGTCCCCCATGTACACGATGCCCCGTCCTTCATGGATGTAATGCACAATATAGGAATCACGTACACCCGGTCCCCAATAATGGGCGGGTTCACACGCCTCCCACCCGAAGAACAACAAGACCAGTTCCATCTGTGTCCAGTCCGTGGCTACCACATTCATCTCTATTTTTCTCATTTTATGCCCTCCCTTCTTGTTTCCTTCCGAGGCTCACCATCTATATGCCTAATTAAATTATAACAGCTAAAGAACATAAATATTAGTTGAAAACGGAAACAAAAATGGGATTATGCCATGTTTGAGAGGGGTTGAGCCATAGTTATATGTGCCGAATCGGCCTATAGTTGGGGTACAACATTTTTCAGGGAGGCTGAATTTAAGATGAACAAAATTACGTTTCTCGGTGCGGGAAGCACCGTCTTTGTCAAAAATGTATTGGGTGATGTCATGATGACCGAAGCACTTCAGGATTTTGAGCTAGCATTGTTCGATATCGATGCTGAACGTCTGAGCGATTCAGAGCGTTTGCTGACCAGTCTGGCCCGTTCACTCGGAAGTCGTTGCGTCGTGAACGTGTATCATGACCGCAAAGAAGCGCTGCGCGGGGCCAAATATGTCATCAACGCCATTCAGGTCGGTGGGTATGATCCATGTACCATTACGGACTTCGAAATTCCGAAGAAATACGGATTGCGTCAAACGATTGCAGATACACTCGGAATAGGCGGAATTTTCCGTAACTTGCGGACGATTCCGGTCATGCTGGATTTTGCCCGGGATATGCAGGAAGTATGTCCGGATGCATGGTTCCTGAACTATACCAACCCGATGGCCGTGCTTACCAATGTCATGAATGTGCATGGTGGGATCAAAACCGTAGGTTTGTGTCATAGTGTGCAGGTATGTGTACCACATCTGTTCGATGCACTGGGGATTGATCAGACAGGTGTTGTCGCTAAAATTGCAGGGATCAACCACATGGCGTGGTTGCTCGAAGTTACAAAAGACGGGCAGGATCTGTACCCCGAGATTAAACGTCTGGCGAAGGAAAAACAGAAAGAACAGCATGACGACATGGTTCGTTATGAATTAATGCAGCGATTTGGCTATTATGTAACGGAATCGTCCGAGCATAATGCCGAGTACCACCCTTACTTCATCAAGCGGAATTACCCGGAGCTGATTGAACGCTTCAACATTCCACTGGATGAGTATCCACGCCGCTGTGTGAACCAGATTGAAGGCTGGAAAGAAATGCGTACCAAGCTGTTTGCCAGCGAAAATATTGAACATACCCGCAGCCGTGAATACGCATCGCATATTATTGAAGCCATGGAGACGAATAACCCGTACAAGATTGGCGGCAACGTCATGAACAACGGACTGATTACGAACCTGCCGCGTGAGGCATGTGTCGAAGTACCTTGTCTGGTCGATGGATCAGGGATCAGCCCTACGTACATTGGGGATCTGCCTCCACAACTCGCGGCATTGAACCGGACAAACATCAACACGCAACTGCTGACCATTGAAGCAGCAATCACGGGCAAAAAAGAACATATCTACCACGCCGCCATGCTTGATCCACACACGGCTGCTGAGCTGTCTATCGATGACATCGTAGCGATGTGTGATGAGCTGATTGAAGCTCACGGCGACTGGTTGCCGAAATATACATCATAATATAAAAGCACCGTTCCTTTGCAGCCAAAGGGGACGGTGTTTTGCTCTTCAATAACGCTCATCCACTGAGGCGTGCATCACATCACTATTATGAAATGTCTCGCCCCCTTAAACCTTATTCGGCAGGAAGCAAAAAGCGATAACCAATGCCAGGCTCCGTCTGAATATACCGGGGCTTGGTTGGATCTTCATTTAATTTCTTGCGCAGATGTCCCACATATACCCGAAGATAATGGCTGTCGGACTCATGATGATGCCCTCCCCATACTTGCTGCAAAAGCTGACGCTGGGTGATGATCTTCCCCGCATTCGAGGCGAGCACCTTCAGCATCTCATATTCCGTTGGTGTTAATTTGACCAAAGTCCCCTCCAGTTCGACTTGCCTTTGGGCCAGATCAATTGTGAGTGATCCGAAGCGCAGTATCGGCTCATCCGTCGTTTTGGCTACATGACGCAGCGCCACCCGAATACGGGCGACCAACTCACCCATCCCGAATGGTTTGGTCACATAATCATCTGCACCACCATCCAACGCGGCAATTTTGTCTCCCTCCTGATCCTTCGCTGTCAGCACGATAATGGGCACTTGTGACCATTCGCGAATGCGGCGAAGTACCTCCATACCAGACATGCCTGGCAAACCCAGATCAAGGATGATCAGATCCGGATGTACAATACTCGCCTGAATAACACCCTCTGCGCCCTCCCCACACTCGTGGAGTTCGAATTGATGTGCCTGAAGAGTGACCTTGAGCAATTTGCGAATCTGCGGCTCATCATCGATCACCAGTATGCGAGCCCCTAGTGGTGCATTCATCTTATTCTTCAACCTCTCCTTGTTCTGAATAGGGAAACCGCGATCCGTGGGCCTCCATGGGGAGTTCTATGCGCATTCTCGTTCCCCCGCCCGGATTCGGCTCTGCCACAATGGTACCTCCGTGGACTTCCACAATGCCTTTGCAGATCGCCAGACCAAGCCCTGTTCCTGTCACATGCCGAGTAGACTCTGAGCGATAGAACTTATCAAATATACGTATTCTTTCCGCTTCCGGTATACCGACACCTTGATCATCTACCCGGATCGTCAATTGAATTGGACTCTTATTACTCGTCACAATGATAACAATCTGGCTCTCATCGGGCGAATATTTGATGGCGTTGCTGACGATATTGACCAGCACCTGCTCCAGCAAGACTTCATCTCCGTAGATGAAGGCCGGATCATCAGGCAGTTCAACTTGAATGTTGCGATGCGGACTGAATTCCCGAACTTGTGTCAGTACAACGCTTATTATGTCTCCCACGTCACACCATTTCCGGTTCAGTTGCAACATGCCGCTCTCCAGCCGAACCATACCCAACAAATTCGTGACAAGACGATTCATGCGCAAGGCCCCATCCCGAATGTTGCCTGTTAATTCTCTCCGATCCTCGGGTGTAAAAAGAGTATCATTCTCCAACAATCCCGTAGCCGAGCCGATAATGGCAGTTAGGGGCGTACGCAATTCATGAGAGACAGAGTCCAGCAGCGCTGTGCGTATACGCTCTGATTCAGCAGTGATCTGCGCCAATCGGGCCTCTTCCGCCAGCTTCACTCGGGCAATGGCACCTGCCGCCAGTCCACCGCACGCCTCCAACAGACGAAGCTGCTCTTGCTGCTCATGAGACTCGCCAGCGTCCATACTCACGGCGAGCACGCCATGTATCTGCTCCTCTGTACGCAGCGGCACATATAGTCCGGGAGATTCCCGTAAAGCGGATGATCCCTTACCTGCGATCTGTCCGTGATGATACACCCATTTGGCAATGGCAATCTCCGACTCTCCACCCCCCCAGCTATCCATTTCCCCTTCTAATGCGGGTGAAGAAGAGCTTGTAACCAGTAGGTCCCCCTGACCATCGGGAAGATACACCGCTGCTGGTTTGCCCAAGGTGAGCGAAACCTGGGTTGCTATATTCACCTGTAGCGTATTCAGATCGGTAATGGCTGTCATCTGACGACTCAATGCGTACAGGGAGTTAGTTGTGGCTTCACGTGCTTTTACCATCTCCAGTTGTTGTCGCAACCGACCTGCAAGACTTGCTGTCAGGATCGCCACCGCAAGATACACGACAAAAGAGATGAGATATCTCAAATCCTCGACCGTAAAGCTCAGATATGGCGGGACAAAAAAGAAGTCAAACATAATGACACTAAAACTCGCGGCATATACAGCGGGACCCATTCCCCAATACACAGCACTCACCAGAACGGGAAACAGGTATACAAGCGCTACGTTAACCAGATCACCACTCATGCCAATGGCATGAAGCAGCAAAGTTAGCAGCGTCACCCCGAGGGTCACCCATACATATGCCGGAACCCGTTTTCCATGGGATGCCTGCATTTCTTTTTTTATTCGTTCAGACAACATCTATTCACATCCCGCTCCGTTCCTCATCGTAATCTGCAACGATTAATACATCCAGATGCCGCGACAACCGTACAAGTCGGTTGACCACCGAACCTGAGCCGCGGTAGCCATTCAGCCACCACACCCGTCTTGCCTGCCCGACTACCAACTGGGTTGCTCTCGCCTCCGATGCCTTTCTTGCCAAAATCTCAGGTACTTCGCGCAACCTTGGACTGTGATGGATATGAAATTGACCGCCAAGCCGAATCGTCAGTTGCTCCAACGCGTCCAGATGGCACTTCACTTCGGCACTCATGGATTCACCGATGTGGATATGATGTACGTGCCAGATGGCTTTTAGACGGAAAGCCATGCGGAATCCACGCCGGATCAGCCGCTCGGCATGATGATCACTGCTTACACATACAAAGACCGCTTCCTGTCTGCGCCAAGGTCCTCGAAGTGCAATTTTAGCTTGTTGTGTTTCAAGCCGTTCATCGACATCGTCCGCCAGTTCGCGCAGGGCAAGTTCTCGCAAAGCAATCAAATTACCGATTTTGAAGAAATTCGCAAGGGCTTGCTCGACCTTGGCAGTTGCATAGATTTTACCCTCCCTCATGCGCTGCCGCAAGGCCTGGGGCGCCACATCAATCAGCTGCACCTCATCCGCCATCTGAATGATCCGATCGGGTACGGTCTCGCGGACACGAACACCTGTAATATGTTCAACGGCATCATTTAGACTTTCGAGATGCTGTACGTTCATTGTGGTAATCACCGAGATGCCTGCATTCAGCAGGAGCAGGACATCTTCATAACGCTTTTGCAGGACACTCCCGGGTATATTCGTATGTGCCAGTTCATCCACAAGCACCACTTCTGGGCAAAGATGCAGAATGGCCTCTGTGTCCATCTCTTCCAGACGAGTTTCCTGATAAATTCGCTGCACGCGAGGGATCACAGATAAATGACCTATCTGCTCCACGGTTTCCGCCCGTCCATGTGTCTCCAACAAGCCAATCCGCACATCGATGCCCTTACGGAGCAAATCATTGCCTTCCCGCAGCATCATGTAGGTTTTGCCTACACCGGGTGCGGCTCCGATATATATTTTGAATGTACCCCGCTGGATCTGGCCAATCTGTTCCTTCATCTCCTGCTCACTTAGTCTGCGGTATGTCAGTGACTCCACTTCGTTTACTTTGGCCGGGACCACACGTTCACCCTCCCGGGCCGCTCGATCAGCAACCAGAAACAGATCCACACCACGTAATCTGCGTAGCAGCGAATTAACAACGGACCCTTGCCACAGTTCCTGCCAGCGCGTACGCCGGGAATGTCCCATCACAATCCGGGTAATCTGATGCTCCATTGCGTAACGTGCCAGTGTAGACGGGATGTTCCGACGGTGTAATACAGACAGCTCCTCCATATGGCCGCCAAACTTCTCCACCAGCTTGATCATATTCCGCCGAAATACGGTTGCCTCTTTGGTTAATGGCTGCTTCATATTCCGAAAAACCACGGCGCACAGATCACCATTCAGTCGTTTGGCAATCTGTTGTCCCCGCCGGATATAGATCGAACCATTCCAATGATATTGCGTGGACACCAGAATCCGTTCCGCGATGCCTGTTGTCACCGTAATTCCCATCTCCTCCCGATGCTCACGCAGGGATTCATTCACCCCTTCTGCAACCAATCTCAGGGCCAATTCGCGCAGAATACCCAGATTGCCTTGACGAAATACAGCTTCTCCCTCACGCCCCTTCAAGTGACCTTCTGCCAGACGGCTCAGTATCGTTTCCGGCGTGACGTCAATCAGCTTGACCTCATCCGCAAGTTCCAGTGTATCCGCGGGTACGGTATGTTCTGCTGCGATACCTGTGAGCTGCCGTGCCAGCTCGGTATAACCCTCCAACTCATACACATTCACCGTTGTCATGACACTGATATTGTGTCGGAGCAAGAATTGAATGTCCTCCAGCCGGGTAGCATGTCGGGCGCCTTCCCGGTTGTGATGTGCCAAACCATCCACCAGCACCACCTCCGGATTACGCCCCAGGAGTGCATCCAAGTTCAGATCCTTCATCTCTGCATCATCACTCTGGCGCAACCAGTGAATGCTTGGAATCCGTTCGAGTGTGCCAAGCTGCTCTACCGTTTCCGGTCTGCGCATCGTCGATACGGCACAGATGACCACATCAACGCCCTGGTCGCGCAACGCATTTCCTTCACGTAACATGTGATACGTTTTGCCCGATCCGCTGACGGGGCCGATGTAGATTTTGAGCGTACCCTGCTGCAGCTTCTTAATCATCTTCAGCATCTCTTCCGGTGACTTGCGCTTGAAGCTGTCTTCCATCCGTCTCTCTTCCCCTTCCCTTTATAATAGGATTAAAAAAAACGGAGAAAGCCCCTCACGATATGTCGTGAGCAGGCTAATATGTTAACTCGTTAGTTCAGTTCGGCTGTCAGCGCCAGATTCAGAGCCGTTACATTCACACGAGGTTCCCCAAATATACCCATCTGACGGCCTTCCGTATACTCATGTACAAGTTGTACAAGCTGCTGTTCACTAAGCCCAGTAGCTTCGCTAATACGCGGGATCTGTGCCTCAGCGGCTTCGGGAGAGAGATCCGGATCAAGTCCAGAGCCTGAAACCGTCACGAGATCAGCAGGAATTTGCTTTAATCCGGGGTTTTCCTGCTGAAGCTTAGCCATCTTTTCCTTCATCTCGCTAATATACTCCTCTGAAGCTACGGCACGATTCGAACCGGCTGAAGCCGTTGGGTCATAACCGGCATTCGATGCCCGGGGCTGGAACAGCCCCGGCGATTGGATTTCCTGCGCCAGCAGTGACGAGCCGATAATTTTCTCATTTTGCGTAATCAGACTGCCATTCGCCTGCGCAGGGAAGAGAAGTTGGGCTACGCCAGTCGTTACAAGCGGGTAGATTAGACCGCAGATCACCATCAGCACGACGGATAGCCGTACGGCGGGTAAGAACATGTTCATACAAATCACTTCCTGAATTCATTAGGATAAAAGAATAATGTTGATAAGCGTTGCGGTGTATCACTCTTTAGTTCAGGGTTTCAAGATCACATCGTTTTCTCAAAGAATCCCCGACAGAACCATATCAATGAGCTTAATGCCGATAAAAGGTACAATCACACCACCTACACCATAGATGAACACATTGCGACCAAGCAGCCGTTCCGCTGACATCGCCCGATACTTGACCCCTCTCATTGCGATAGGAATGAGTAGCGGGATGATAATGGCGTTGAAGATGAGCGCCGACAGGATCGCAGACTGCGGTGAAGCCAGATTCATAATATTCAGTGCCTGAAGCTGCGGCATGGCGAGAATAAACATGGCTGGGATGATGGCAAAATATTTCGCGATATCATTGGATATCGAAAAGGTTGTGAGCGCACCGCGTGTAATCAGCAGCTGCTTGCCAATGGAGACGACCGACAATAGCTTGGTCGGGTCAGAGTCCAAGTCAATCATGTTGGCCGCTTCCTTGGCCGCCATGGTGCCCGAATTCATCGCCAGGCCCACATCGGCCTGCGCCAGAGCAGGAGCATCGTTGGTACCGTCGCCCGTCATGGCGACGAGTTTGCCCTCCTGCTGCTCTTTTTTGATCGCCGCAATCTTATCCTCGGGCTTCGCTTCGGCAATAAAATCATCCACGCCCGCTTCTAGCGCGATGGTCGCTGCGGTGAGCGGATTGTCGCCTGTACACATAATGGTCTTGATGCCCATGGCGCGCATCTCAGCGAACTTCTCTTTCAGCCCTGGCTTCACAGTGTCTTTCAGATAGATCACACCGTAGATATGTTCATCGATAGCTACAGCAAGCGGCGTACCCCCAGCCTTTGCAATTCGATTTGCGATCTCATCCAGATCCCCCGGTATACGGCCTCCTTCGGAAGCAATATATCTTTTGATCGCATCCACCGCACCTTTGCGGATCTTCATTCCGCTACTCAGATTGAGACCGGACATCCGGGTCTCTGCCGTGAATTCCACATTTTCTGCATGTGCATACTCCGTCTCAGGCCAGCTTTGGCCTTGTTTGCCTGCCAGTTCTACAACAGAACGCCCTTCCGGGGTCTCATCTCGCACAGAAGCCTGTAAAGCAGCTTGCGTCATCTCTGACGAAGTAATGCCCTGAACGGGAATAAACTCAGATGCCATGCGGTTTCCGTATGTGATCGTCCCCGTTTTGTCCAGAATCAATGTGTCGATATCCCCGGCTGCTTCCACCGCTTTACCCGACATGGCGAGCACATTGAACTGCGTAACACGGTCCATACCGGCAATACCAATAGCAGACAGTAATCCACCAATGGTGGTGGGGATCAAGCAGACGAGCAATGCGATCAGGGTCGCCAGATCCAGTCGAATACCCAAGTAATTCGCCATCGGAACCATTGTCAGAATGACGATCAGAAAGATCAGGGTTAATACGGCGAGCAGGGTTGTCAGCGCGATTTCATTAGGTGTTTTCTGGCGCTGTGCACCCTCAACCAGAGAGATCATCCGGTCAAGGAATGACTCCCCCGGATCGGTCTGAACACGCATGACGATGTAATCCGATACGACGCGAGTACCTCCGGTAACCGAAGAGAAATCGCCTCCTGCTTCCTTGATAACCGGGGCAGATTCTCCCGTAATAGCCGATTCATCAATAGAGGCCAAGCCCTCCATAATCTCACCGTCCGTCGGGATCAGTTCACCAACTTCCACACGTACCATATCTCCTTTTTTCAATTGGGTCGAAAACACGTGTCGGATGGTTCCATCCTTCTGTACCAGATTGGCCATGGTGTCCGACTTCGTCTTGCGTAACGTATCCGCCTGCGCTTTACCTCTACCTTCAGCTAGTGCCTCCGCGAAGTTGGCGAACAGCAGTGTGAACAGCAAAATGGAAAATACGGCGATATTGTAACCGCGCCCCGCTTCGGATGCGGTGAACAGATCGGGATTGATGCATAACAAGAGCGTAATGAATGTACCTACCTCGACAATGAACATAACCGGGTTTTTGATCATGACCACTGGATTAAGCTTCTTGAACGCATCCCGTGAAGCCTGAAGTATCATATCTTTGCTTAACGACCGTTTCGATCCGGGATCATGTTGAATATGACCGCGATTGTTATCCGGCTCATTGCCCTTCGTTCTAAACATTTCTGTATCCATGTGTTGCATCGTCTGTTCCTTCTTTCGTTCGACTGCATTCATCGTACATTGCCACCTCCATACATTACGTCCTTACACCAATTCCTCTGTAGTCCCCCTGTCACATCCCTCATTGAATCATCGCCAGATGCTCTGCAATCGGTCCAAGAGCAAGCGAAGGGAAGAACGTAAGTGCGCCGACAACAACGATCATCATAACCAGAATGCCAGCAAAGAGAGGTGTGTGTGTCCGCAAGGTACCTGTGGTTACAGGTACAACCCGTTTCACAGCAAGTGAACCCGCGATAGCGAGCATGGCGATCATCGAAACGTACCTTCCCAGCAACATAACGATACCAATCGCGATGTTGTAAAAGTCTGTATTGGCATTCAGTCCGGCAAAGGCCGATCCATTATTGGCTGCACCCGAGGCAAAAGCATAGAGAACTTCGGTCAGGCCATGCATGCCCCCGTTCGAGATGGACGCAATAGCTTCAGGCCGCATAAGTGCGAGTGCCGTTGGCGCAAGAATAATCAAAGGATGAATGAGCAAGGCGATGGATGCGAGTTTCACTTCTTTGCCCTCGATTTTTTTGCCTAGGAACTCCGGTGTACGCCCCACCATTAATCCACAGATAAACACAGCTAGAATCACGTACAACAGTCCGTTGATCAGCCCTACCCCTTTGCCGCCAAACACGTTATTAAGCATCATCTGGGCGAGTGACACCAGACCTCCAAGCGGGGTAAGCGATTCGTGCATATTGTTGACTGAACCTGTAGTAGCCGCTGTCGTTACTGCCGTAAATAAAGCAGACTCGGGTATGCCGAACCTGACCTCTTTCCCTTCCATATTGCCCTGCAGACCTGCTGCATCCAGCGCAGGCACACCGCGATATTCGGAGACAAATACCGTGGTCAACATCACAAGGAAAAGAAAACTCATTGCTGCGAACAAGGCCCAACCCTGCTTCCGGTTATTGACCATCAAGCCGAAGGCGTAGACTAACGCAGTTGGCAACAGCATCATGCAGACGATATGCACCAAATTGCTCAGGGCCGTTGGATTCTCGAAGGGATGCGCAGCATTGGTTCCAAACCAGCCACCACCGTTGGTGCCAATGTGTTTGATCGACTCCAGTGAGGCGACCAGTCCACGTGTAATCGTCTGCTGGGCGCCTTCCAGCGTGGTGGCGTTCACCGCTCCCGCAAGCGTCTGAGGCACACCCTGGAACACGAGGAACAGGGCCACGATGAAGCTCAGCGGTAAAAAAATACGTGTAATCGACCGTACAAGGTCGACGTAAAAGTTCCCCAGTTCATCCCGGCGGCCTACCAGCCCGCGAATGAACGCAATGGCTACCGCGAATCCCGTCGCTGCCGACGTAAACATCGGGAATGTCACGGCCAGCATCTGTGACAGGTACGACAGGGCGTTCTCGCCCGTATAAGACTGCCAGTTCGTATTGGTCATGAACGAAACGGCTGTATTAAATGCCTGCGCCGCTGGCATATTGTCAATCCCATCCGGATTGAGCGGTAAATATTTTTGCAGTCGCAGTACTAGAAACATCAACACCAACATTACGAAGTTGGAGAGGAGAACGGCCGTGAGGTACTTTTTCCACCCCATGGACTCATTCTCCCGTACCCCCATCACGCGATAGAGCAATCGCTCCGGCCGGCCAAAAAACTGATCCATTCCCGTTCGCTGTCCATCGAACACGTTTACTACATATTTTCCCACCGGCTTCACCAGCAGCAGGATGATCAGCAGCGTTACCGCTACTTGCACTACACCGATACCCATATCCGCATTTCCTCCCTATTCGACGTTCCCTTGTTCCGCATTACGTACAGTGTCAGCATCAGAATTTCTCTGGCTTCACCAGCACATAACCGAGATACATCACCAGTGCGAGCACAATTATGCCGATGGCAATCATTCCGTTCCCCCCTCTACCCTCAAGCCTTTTCACAGAATTTCACAAATCCCCAGAACACCGCAAACAGCAGCACAACCAATCCAATCATCGTGGCATCATTCACCATGCGCCCTCCCTCCCTCTCTCTACCGTTCTCTGCACCTGCTACATGTAAAATCGTAATATGAAACGCTGTAAAAAAGGGGTAAAGAATTGCCTTCACAGGTGTAAAAAAAGCGTAAAAAAAGACCCGCACTTCTCAGCTATGGGCTGAAAAGAACGGGTCTTTGAAGGGTATCTATTTATCCAAACGGATGCTGTGCCCACTGCAATAATCTCTTTTTCGTGATTTTGCCATGGGATGTATGTTTAACAACTTGCCCCTGATCGAGCAGAAGCACCTGTGGTGACTCATGGTGAATCTCTGTCTCTTCCGCAATATGGCGGGACAAAGAGCGATTTTCAATCACTTTGACGATGCGGTAATCCATGGGATGTTTGGGATCTGACGCATTGGTGCCTACAAACGCGATAAATTCTCTGTACGCTCTCGCACTTATCGGACACGTTGTGCTGTGCTTCAGGATAAGAACCGGATGATCCTGCGAGCGTTGAAGGGCCTCTTGCCAATCACCCGGTTTGTGCAATTCTCGAACATGTTCGCTGAGCATATCTTCCTGGTCCGAACCCACACGTTTGCTAACCACCGAACCAATGACAATGCCAAGCGCCAAGCCAAAAGCAATCCCAAGTCCAAGTTGCTGTGTAGCCGTACCAATGCTGACTCCCAGGGCAACACCTATAGCAAGCCATACGGCTTGATGATTTACCTTTTTATCCATACAGATCTTCCCTTCACGAAATATGTATATCAAGGCTATACCTTCCCACCTTACATTCTGATCAAATTATAGCATAGGCCTCTGTGAGCAGGCGTAGATAATCTTCGTCTCTGAGGTACAGATTTCAGTGATTGGATTTAAGCAAAATGCTCATTTGTGATACACTGGTTGTAATTTGGAAACGATGAACATGAAGAATGGATTGGAAGGGCGGAAATTCCATATGACATACGCGTTTATGATTGAACCACAGGATTTTATCACGCTGGATAATGAAGATGAACTGATTGAGAAATGTCAGGAGTGGGGCCTGCTTTCCGGTAAAGCAACCAAACTCAAAACGTTCTATTATAAAGGAAACGGATTAAATATGCCGTGCACCATCATTGGATATGTTGATCACATGGCAGCCGTCATTCAACTGGATAATGGACAAAAACATTGCATTCACCCGTCGTATCTAAAGGAAATGCAAGCGTCCAGTTACAGCGCCAGAAGCGTAAGTACTGCGGGGCCAGATCGCAGCACAGAATCGTCAACTTCGGATACAATCGCACCAGTCTCTGCTGATGTTACGCCAACTCCAGAAGATATGCTGGTTAACCCGGATGAAATTCCGGCTAATCTGGATGATTCGGACGACACGGACACCGATGATTTCTCCTCGGGGATGAAGGGTGATCCGGATGGATTAGTAGAAGCGTATGTTGGACCTCAGTCCGGGGCATCCGGTGAAGCCAAACCCAAGACCAAAACAGCGAGCAAGGCCAAGACCGTTAAGATTGATCTGCCAGAAGGCAAAGTGAAGATGAGCGCCGTTGTCAAAGAATTCACCACTGTGCCGAATCACTTCTCTGACAATGACGATGAAGTCATCATCTATGAAGCAGTTACCATCACGGAGCCAGACGTCATTGACGTTGGGGAAGCCTGGTCGAGCCACAGTGCCACCGTTAAGAAACAAGAACTCGAAGTGGGAGACGTTATCACGTTTGAAGCCAAAATCATCAAGAAAAAGCTGACACGTAACCCGGTTCCCTATAAAATCAACAACCCTTCCAAGATTCAGAAGGAAGGGTAATCCCACGCCGTATAGGGAAAAACAAAAAAACCTCCAGAACTGCTCAAAGCAGATCGCGGAGGTTTTGCCGTTTGTAGGCTTTATTAGCGAAGAGTACGCCCTTAAGCTTGTCCCGGTTTAGCACTGACTTGAAAATGTACGCCGAATTTGTCGACAACCGTGCCGTAGGCTGGACTCCAGAACGTCTCTTGTATCGCCATTTCCACTACGCCGCCATCTTCCAGTTGGCTGAAAATAGCTTTGGCTTCATCCACAGTATCCGTGTTCACAGTAATACTAACATGATTACCTATAGTGTACGGCATGCCTGGAAATGTGTCAGACAACATTAATACCGAGCTGCCAATCTGCAAAGAAGCATGCATAATACGGTCTTTCGCTTCTGGCGGGATGGGATGATTCGGGTCAGATGGACCGTCACCAAATGTTTGAAGTGCGAGCACTTCCGCTCCAAATGCCTTTTGATAAAAATCTACCGCTTCACGTCCATTACCGTCTGTTATCACATACACATTCAAGCTGATCGACATGCGTTCTTCATCTCCTTGGGCTCATGTAATTATACAATTCACGCCACTTGCGACATGAGTATATATGAACAGGTTGTCCTTTGACAAGCGTATATTTCTGCACTCATCTCTGGCGACTTTTACACGATTAGGGTTACCAACATATTCTTAATCCATCCCTCTCTCCACTAGTTCTTTCGCTTGCGTATATAGTAGAGAACACGGATCAGAACACCCGGAACCAGTGCTGCAAAACTGGCATAGATCAGACACCATTTCAACAAGGTAAATATCGGAGTGAGTTCAGCAACCACAGGCGTACGTTCAGGATAACGATACATGATCAGGGATGCACCTACATTTTCAAACATGTCCATAGCCCAACCTAAGACTGGAATGAGATTCACCCAGCGCCAGCGACTCTTTACCGGAAGCACACGATAGAGTACGGATAACAGAACGACCAATAAGAACAGATAGGCCAACGGCCATATGAGGTCAAATGTGAACCGTGCATGGATATAGGCGCTCCGCCCTGCTTCACCATACTGCTCAGCCATCTGATATAGATCATCCGCCGTGTACAAAAAAGAGGAATCCGGGGACTGCCCGCCACCTGTGGCTTCCTCCGACTTTGCCGCCTGCCAAGGCAGTATAAATGCAATAAAGCAGGCAAATACAACAACCGCAGCTACAACCCAAAACCAGTTTACCCTCTGATAGAACCAGTCTGACACTTTCTTCAGCACGTTCTGTCCCCTTTCCGATAAAAAAAAGACCACTCTCCCGAAGCCTGTCGGTCAAATGGTTGTGTTCAATCCTATGAAGTTATCGTGCTTGAACGATGTTATCTATTTCACTTTTCAATAAGAGGTATCGGTGAACACTTCTCATGATCGGGACCTTCGTAAGTTTGTTCTTGTCCACGTACAGTTTCATCTGGTCTTTGGTCAATCCAAGCAAACTTCCAGCTTCCGATACCGTCAATACTACCTCTGGGTTCGTAGCATTAAACGTCTTCTTTACCTTCTGATTCCAGTCCTCGAATACCTGCATAGATCAGTGACCTCTCCTATCCATAGCCAGTTATTATCAGGCTGAATATATTCAGTATACCACACTTGGGATGCTCGTAACTTAATCCTTGCGCAGAACCATATTCTGATAGGCTTTTTCACTTGCTGTAGTATGAGAAAAAGAGCCACGTCTGGACGCGGCCCTTGATTGCTCTCCATAATGTTCGTTACGCCTCTTCCCAGAAGCGACGCAGGTTGTCCATGGCAATTTTGGATGCAGATTTGCATTCCTCCATGCCCTCGAACTCCACCGTAATGTGGCCATCATAACCGGAGTCTTTGATCAGCTTTACAATTTTGCGGATCGGAATATCCCCTTGCCCAACGATCGCCCCTCGCAGGAAGTTACCGTAAGCTGTCGTGAACCATTCCCCTTCACCCGGATGCTCATCATAAGGACGGAAGTAGAAATCTTTGAAATGAACCAGAGAAGCGTACGGCAGATTTTTCATGACGCCAATGATTGGATTCTCGTCCACACACATGAAATTGCCAATATCGAGTGTTGTCTTGAAGTTCGGACGGTCCACAGCTTGCAGCACACGCTGCACCCGGTCACTCGCCTGCACACTGAAGCCGTGATTCTCAATGGTTGTCGTGATCCCAAACTGCGCTGCATAGTCCGCAATGATCTGGCTTCCCCGTACCATCAGAGGCAGATGCTCCTCGAACCAGGCGATGGTCATCTTCTCCTTCGGCAGAGTAAACGCCGTGACGTCGTGACGCATATGTTTTACACCCATCCGGTGTATGACATCCACATGCCTTTTGACGCGGGCCATCTCTTCTTCAAATGCCTCTTCCGTCTCCTGCACGAAATTGGCTGGCATCGAATAGTTGGACAATTCAATACCTGCAGACGCTGCCCGTTCCCGAATCGCATCCGCCAGATCGTGATTGTCCTCCACGGTGTAACCGTAAGGTACCATCTCCATATGCTCTCCGCCGTTTGCCGCAATCCAGTCAATCACATCCAGCACCGTCATCTCACCAGAATTCAAATCGTTCAACAAACTGTACGTGCTCAGGCCCACTTTCATCTGCTCAGCTCCCTATCGATATTGTTGAATGAATCGAACCGCCTTGCGAATATCCTCCTCCGGCTGATTGCCTACCTCGCGCTCAATCGTCAGATAACCGGTGTAACCAATCTCCTGAAGCGCTGCAAAGTATCCGTCAAAATCAACGCCACCTTCGCCCAGTGGCACTTCACGAAAGAACGTTCCGGACGAGACCATCTCGGCAATTTTTTCGTGATCCATAGGCGCATAACCGACCGCTCCGTATACGTCTCGTGGGTCGACTTCCTTCAACCGCACACCATCCTTCACATGGGTATGTACGATGTAATCCTTAAGCAGACGAACGCCCTGCGCCGGATCGTCTCCAGTCACCATCACCATATTTGCCGGGTCAAAATTCACCGATACCCCGTTGGTCGACAGTGTATCCAGGAACCCTTTCAAGTCAGCTGCCGTTTCCGGACCTGTCTCAATGGCAAAATAAGCGCCAACACTTTTGGCGTACTGACCCAGTTCCTCACAAGAAGCATGCAGCGTAGCGTAGACTTCCGATGAAGGGTCATGTGGAACAATGCCGATATGTGTCGTGACGATGTTGGTACCCAGATCGAGGGCCAGATCCACGATCCGCTTCGATTTCTCCACTTTCCACGGATTATCTTCCTTGACCTGAAAACCATGTCCACCAAGGTCACCAACCAGGGCTGAAATTTCGAGGCCCAATGAATCGATGTAACTCTTCAGCTCCCTGCGCGCCGCAGGTGACAAATTTTCAGGGTCCATCTCTCCCTTGACGGCGTATATCTGCACACCTTCTGCACCTACGTCCTTCGCCTTGTTCAACCCTTCCCGTACACCTACGCCAAAGCTATCCACGATGACACCGATCTTATTCGTTAATTTCATGTCATACCTCCTGAAGATTACGTATTTGGATTCACTGGAACAAGTTTCACTGACTTAATTTCATACGGTTTGAATGTCAGTTCGAATGCTCCATTCGCACAAGTCAACGGATGGATCTCATCCTCCAGCAGATTAATGACAGACGCCTTAATTTCCCTTTTAACCCATTCGACATGTACCGTTTCCCTACCTCCTGAAGATTCGTAGAAACGCAGCACCGTTCCCGAGCCATCCTCTGCGGGCTTGATTGCATCCAGAATGACATGCTCACTATGGAACTGAACCCAAGCGTGTTCAGACGGCAAGTGGCCCGAAGACGGACTCACTGCAACAACTTCCACCGGATGATTAAGCTCCATTGCGCGGCGAACGACAGCAGCTTGTCGCCAATCCCCCTGATGTGGCAGGAACGAATATGTGAATTCATGGTTGCCCTGATCAGCATGTTCATCCGGCCATTTGGGTGCACGAAGCAGGGACAGGCGAATCGTCCGATCCTTGATGTCGTATCCATACTTGCAATCATTCAGCAAACTGACACCACTATTGCCTTCTGAGATATCCGCCCAGCGATGCCCGCAGACCTCGAACTGCGCCTGCTCCCAACTGGTGTTGTTATGGGTTGGACGCTCCAATGCTCCAAACGGAATCTCATAGGCTGCTTTGGCTGCCACCAGATCCACCGGAAATGCCACCTTGAGCAGCTTATGACTCTCATTCCAGTTCACTTTCGTATGGAAATCAACACGCCGCTGGTGGTGATGCAAAATAATATCCTGGCTGATCTCCGATTGATTCAGCTTCCACACATAACGCAGCACATCTCGCGTAGCTCCGCGCTGTACAACCTCTCTGGAGACCAACTGCACCGCACCTGCCCGCTGGGATTCAAACCGTGGATCGATATCCCAGGCATCCCAGTACGTCGGCTTATCGTGGAAAAACTGCCACTCATTCGCCCGATCACCGGGCTTCAGCCAGTCGCGTCCTACCGTTTTGTCATACCACTTGGTGATCTCTCCCAAGTCATTGAACTCAAGTGTGTAAAATTCAGTTTCCCATGTGGAAGGGAAGGGTTCTTCTTCCCTTCCTGGAAGGATAACATCCGGTGCCTCGCACAGCCATATGGTTGTATACCCAAAAGCAGGAATCGATGGAACATGCACAAGCAGCGTATACTTGTCTTCTTTTTGCTCCAGATCACTGGCCAGACGGTTTCCTTGACGATCAAATGCGGCCATCCCGGCGAGGTGTTCATCGCCTGTAATGGTGATATTTTCTCCACGTTCCCAACCGAGGCTGTTGAATATAATGTAGGGAAGACCCTCAACTTCATCGGTTGCAATGTTCTCCGCAAGGATATCCAGCGTTTCCCGCAAGGCGGATGTACCTAATGTAAATACTTTCGTGTACTCCTCGGTAGACGTTACATATACTTCAGGAATCGATGTTCCCGGAATAATGTCATGGAATTGGTTGAGCATGATCAGCTTCCAGCCTTCATCCAGATCATTCTTCGTGTGTGCAGCGCAAGCTCCGGCAAATTGCCCCCAGATCTCCGCTTCCCGGTACAATACCTCTGCCTTTCGATTGCTACGTTTGTTCCTCGCATGGGTCGTATAGGTTCCCCGGTGTAACTCCAGGTACAAGTCCCCGTGCCACTTTGGCAACGTTGGATTATTGGACGATATGTCTTCGAAAAAAGCACCTGCCGTGCTGAATTTGCTGATTGGCTGCCCGACCATCAGAAGGGATCGCTCTGCAAACTCCACCATCTCATTCGTCACACCGCCGCCACCATCGCCATGTCCGTAGAGCAACATCTGCTCGGGATGCACATCCTTCTGCTTGAACGATTGCCAATGTTCATCCACATCTTTGGGCCGCGTATGCTCATTCACCCCATGATTCAGATAGGCCAGCACTGAAGTACCGTCAATGCCTACCCAGTCGAAGAGGTCATAAGGAAACGCGTTGGTGTCATTCCAATTCAGCTTGGTCGTCATAAAATAAGGAATATTCGCAAGCTTCAGCATCTGCGGCAAGGAAGCACAGTAGCCAAAGGTATCGGGCAGCCACTCGATGTTGGAGCGTTTGCCAAACTCCGCCTGGTAGAAGTTCTGTCCATACAGAATCTGCCGGACGAGCGACTCGCCACTCGGAATGTTCAGATCCGGCTCCACCCACATGCCTCCAACCAACTCCCAGCGACCTTCAGCAATGCGTGCTTTAACTCGCTCGTACAGCTCCGGGTAATGCTCCTTGACGAAGGCATACAGCTGCGGCTGGCTCTGGGAATACACAAAATCCGGATACTTGTCCATCAAGGTACACATGGTCGAGAACGTGCGACTGGACTTGCGAACCGTCTCTCGCACAGGCCACAGCCAGGCAATATCAATGTGAGATTGTCCAACCAGATGCATGAAGCCACTTCGATACTCCTCCGGGTCTTCCTGCTGCACTGACTGTACCAGTCCATGTTCAAAATTCTGTATCCATGCCGCATCCGTCCAGCGGTCCGGATTATTGTACATCTCATCCATCACCTGGTGAATGGCCTGAACAAGTGCCATCCGCTTGGGCTCCTTCTCGTTATATGCCCGGAGTGACTCGGCGAGTACCGTCACGCTATACATCAGGCTCTGCAATGGCTGATTGATATGAACCAATGCTGTGCGAATGCCCTGAATAGGCGGCTGAATCACAGCTTGTCGATTGAGTGGATCATGTGGCTCCGGGATCGGGTCGTAGAGTTCAATCTCCAACTGCGGCGTATTGCCTACTCGACTTCTCGGAAGAGGTACGAATCCGTGATTCCGATCCAGTCCGTGATAAGACAAGCCATTCACCTTCAGCAGCCCTTCTCCTCCAGTCTCAAAAATCAACCCAATGGCTTGATCCTGCCAACTGTCTGGAATATCCACACATTTACTCAGAAAATACGTCGTTCCGTGTACGCTGTTCAGCGGATTCAAGCTCTGCATTGCCTTGTCCGCCTGCTCATACTCGTATTCCCCTGGCCGAATGTACCTGGCCTTCTGCATCTCCCACGTTGGAAGCTCGATCGTATCCAGCCACTGCGACCGGTTCATGTCCTCAATGAATCGTTGAATTCGAATCATACCTCCACCCCCACCTTCTGAATGTGCAGACTGCAAGCGGTCCAGTCAGCAGAATTGCTGCCAACCATGAGTCTGAATTCGCCTGGTTCCACAACAGACTGGAGACGGGAGTCGATCAGTGCGAGATGTTCTTTTTGCACAGGGAATGTAACGGTCCGGGTCTCTCCTGGCTCCAGATGGATTTTACGAAAACCCTTCAATGACATTTCAGCCCGGGTGACTGAAGCCGACACATCCGTGATATACAACTGTACAACCTCACTTCCCGCAGCCGCTCCGGTATTTGTGACCTCAACCATCACTTGCGCTTCATCTTCTGGCCCGATCACTTCCGGTACTACCCGTACATGCTCATATGTGAATTCGGTGTAGCTCAGTCCATATCCGAACGGATACTGTGGCGCAGGATCCATCTCCAGATACCGCTTGCCACGCGTGCGTTTGGCATGATAATAGACCGGAAGTTGCCCAACATGCTTGGGAATGGAAACCGTAAGACGGCCAGATGGATTCACATCGCCAAACAGAATATCTGCGATCGCGTTACCACCTTCCTGTCCTGGGTACCAAGCCTCCACAATGGCATGAACATGCTCATCAATCCAAGGTTCAGCAATGGGACGACCGTTGATATACACTACGATAACCGGTTTACCCAGCTTATGTACCTCCTGCACCAGCTCCAATTGAACACCCATGAGATTCAGGGAAGCCCGGTCAATGCCCTCGCCGCACTCCATATCATTCCATGGGTCATCCGTTACCACAGACGCTCCTGTCCGCAAGTCGATCGTGCCTTCACCAAAATCGCGGGCGCTGGAACCACCCATCACCATCACGATGACATCGGCCTGTTCCGCACAGGCGAGCGCTTGTGCAAAGCCCTCTCTGGAATCGCCTTTAATCCGGCAACCCGGTGCGTACAGCACCTGACCTGAATCCGCGCCAAGCTTGCGCGTAATACCATCCAGTACGGTGACGATCTGTTCTCTCGGCTGTGGCGAGGTGTAGTCCCCAAGCTGGTTATAGATATGGTTCGCATTCGGACCAATGACAGCCAGCTTCGTGCCAGTTTTGGAGAGTGGCAATGTCGCCCCTTCATTTTTCAGTAAAATAATCCCCTCTTGCGCAACTTCCCTCGCCAGCCGCACATGATCTTCACATCCGATGACCCGTTCTGCAAAGTCAGGATCTACAAAAGGCTGTTCGAATAACCCGAGTCTGAATTTCATCTCCAGCACCCTCCACACAGCCAAGTCCAGATCTTTCTCTTCAATCAGTCCCTGCTCCAGCGCCTGACCGAGATGTTTGCGGTACATGTAACCGGACATCTCCATGTCCACACCTGCCTGAAGGGACTGCGCTACGGCCTGCTCCCCGTTCTCGGCGGTGTTATGTCCATGGACCAGCATCTGAATGGCGCCAAAATCAGTAATGACGAATCCATCAAATCCCCACTCTTCGCGCAGCAGGTCATTTAGCAGATACGTACTGGACGTGCACGGTACGCCATCAATCTCATTATAAGCGGTCATCACGGAGCAAGCCCCGGCTTCCACTGCCTTTTTGAACGGCAACAGATCTATTTCATGCAATTCACGTAATCCCATATGCACTGGTGCGGCATTGCGCCCACCCTCTGAACTGCCATAAGCCGCAAAATGCTTGAGTGTAGCTACAATCGTCTGGTTGGAATCGAGGCGGTCACCCTGTAGTCCCTTCATGGCTTCTACTGCGAATTCACCAATCAGGTATGGATCTTCGGCAAAACATTCCTCCGTCCGCCCCCATCTCGGGTCACGCACGACATCAAGCACCGGGGAATACGTTGCCGCTCCCCCCTGGCTCCGGGTCTCCACAGCGATGGCTTCACACATCTTGCGGTATAATTCCATATTCCACGTGCTGCCCACGGTTAAAGGCACCGGAAATACAGTCGCCCCAATCGCCATATGACCGTGGGAGCACTCTTCCCCGAACAGAATGGGAATGCCCAGTCGGGAATGCTCCAAGGCATACTGCTGGATGACATTCGTGGCAACGGCTCCTTGTCGTGGTGTCAGACCTGTCTCCAGCGTTACTTCAGTCCATGGATCGGCCCGAAGCACACCATACAGAGAACCGACTCCGCCCTGTTCCATGTCCGCTTCGAACTCTTCCGTGACCTGTACTGTGCCATCTGCTGCCTTCACATACGTCTTCCAGCCCATTGGCTGTATGAGTTGTCCAATCTTCTCTGCCGTTGTCATCCGTCCGATCAGATCCTGAACCCGCTCCTGAATGGGGAGCGAAGCATCTTTGTAGTCCATATGCACATTCTCCTTATGCGTTCGGAATTAGTTAGGCTCGTGCACTTACATCACATGGCCTTACGGTAGTCACTTGGCGCTACACCCACCACGTTTTTGAAAGCCCGATTGAAGGAATTATAGTTGGTATATCCCACTTCTTCACTGATTTCCTGAATAGCCTTATCGGTCTCCTGCATGAGCAATTTGGCTTTTTCGATGCGATGACTAATGAGCAGATCCACGAACTTCTCCCCAATCTCATCCTTGAAAAGCTTGCTCAGATACTTCGGATTAATATCGAATCGATCACTAAGGTAGTTCAGCGACAGATCGGGATTATTGTAATGCTCTTCGATGTATTTGCGAATCTCTAGAATATGAGATCTGTGTTTACGCGAACATTGCAGCGTCTTCATCTGTAGGGCCAGTTCCCGGAACCCTTCCCAGCACAGCTCACGCAAATCGTCTAACGTCTCCCAGCCCTCAAGCCTTGGGAGAAGCGGGGTGAATATAGCGGCCCACGAATCCTGGTACTCCCGTGGAAGTTCGGCGAACTCCCGATTGTAATGTTGAAATAACAATTGGATTGTATTCATAATTTCCTGACGGGACAGGACGGACTCACTGATTTGTTCAAACAGTCTTTCAAAATGCTTTTCCCAGACATCGTCCGATAAACGCATTGCCTGTACCAGCAGTGAGATGGTTTTCAGGAACTCATACACATCATTGGTCGAATTCGGCACATCGCTACACGGAATGATGCGATTTATTCCCAGTACAGCCTTGTACTCCAGCGCGTGCACAGCTTCTTTCAATGAAGCTCTCAATCCCCGAATATCGACAGCAACTCGACCCACCCCAATGGTTACGGTGAAGTTGAGATACTGATCGATTCTATCCAGATAACCAGCCAGCAATCGATGCTCCATCTCCTCGGCCTGTTCCATATCCGGCATCCAGAGGATGGCGTACAGACGCTGATCGGAGATCCATTCAGCCCATACTTCCGTTCCTTCATGGCGTGCACTCTCTTGCAGAATACTGGACAACACAAATTTCAGGAGGGATTGGTCCTGATGATGATACTCCGTCGCAAATGCATCATACCGATCCATTTCAATTACCATGACGGCCCAACGATGCTCCAGCTCAGGCAGTTTGAACTTCTTCATCTCTGCTGTCAGCTCCGTGCTCGTAAAGTCTCGTGTGCCTTCCAGCAACTCCTGAAAGAACATCCTTTTCTGCAAAATCAGATTCTCTTCATGCTCCTCCTGATATTGTCTCGTCTGATCAATCATGCGTTCCAGCGTGGCATGGATGAAGCGGAACTCATTCTCTTTGCCATAGTTCAGTCCGGATTGCTTCTGCGAAGAGACGGTCTGAATTAACGTGACAATCTGCTGAATCGGCTTGTAGTTTCTGCGGGTCACATAGATCACCCACACCACGCCAATCAACACAACCACTACAGCAAAGGCAAACCAGATATTATAAAATTGCAGAGCCCATTTGACGATTTTGCCGTTATTGAGTCCCGTCTGCACCTTCCAGCCGCTATAACTCGACGTAAATTCAGAGAAGACTTCTCCCGACGTGGTTTTAGTGGAAGCTGTAATCCCTTCTGGTCTGCTGCTATCCCAAAGATTGCCGCCCGAACGGTTGAAGATGTTCACAAACGTAAATTCCGGATCATACATCTGCATAATGGACTTCCTCAGGGTACTCAGATCTACGTTGGTGACTACAAGTCCTTTGCCGTTCCCTACACTTCGCACAATTGTAATTACCTGCTCCGTTGCTTGTGAAGGGAAAGCCCGGAATGCTCGTGCCCCTGCCCACTTTTGTTCATCCCTCGTCCGGCTATCTGCAATAAAGCCTGCATCCGGGAACTCTTCAATCGGAACCGCCTTCCCGTTACTGAAGACCGTGCCATCTCCATATCGAACGAGATATATCGAATCAATCAGCGGATACTCTATTTTCAATTCATCAACCACCTGGACCGCCTGAATGCCGGCATACACATCATCGCTGCCAGATACCGAGAAATAATTCTTCAAGTTAGGGTTGGTCAAAATCTCACGCAGTACCTTAAAATCAATGGAGCGCAAAGAGTTGTCCAAATATTGTGTGACCTGTGAGGCCAGGAATTCGTTGGCCTTAAGCGCTTCTCTACGGTTCTGTTCATTGAAGACCTGGAAGAAAATAAAGAATAGAATGGTCGTCACAATAAAGAAAACAGGCAGATACGATAACAGCAAACGTCTAAACCAATTGTTGTTCATCTCCGAGATCCCCCCACCATTACTGTTCATGCTGAATGACGACAATCATTTGTGCTGATCGCTAATTTCCCATAAATATTCAGTACATTATATCGGATGACGTGGGGTTGTCATAGGAGAAGACTGTCCCGGTCACGGGTGACAGACGGGACAGCCTCTATATGGAATCCTTCAACAATTATTGATTCTTCTCAATGGCGCGCTGGTAGATCTCAAGGTAATTACTTAGCCCAAGACCATCGAAGCCTTTGACATATGCATCCCATTCCTTATCAATGCTCTTGCTACCGATAATGAACTGTGCCATATTCGTCTGCACATAATCCTTGATGGCCGTAGTCAATTGTGCAGCTGATTCCGTATCCTCTGGACGGATAAACACGTTCGCAGGATATACTTCTTTTGGTGCATAGGGTTCATACACATTGGTAGCTTGCGCCAGACGTGTACCATAACCCTCTGCTTCCAAAGGGTTCTGCCCTTCGGCAAACAGATTACGGAATGTGTTGGACAAGTCATGCGCTCCGATCTGTGACCAGCTCTCATTCACAACAACGTTTGGATCACGCTCAGGCAGGTTGTAGTAACTGTATTTGGCAGGCTCGCCATTGATGTTTTTCTCATCGGCATCTGCCTTTTTCCAGCCCTTGCCTTCGGTTGGTCCATACTCCGCGTATAGTGCACCTTCTTCACTGAACATGTAGTCCACAATTTTGATAGCGGCAATCTGCTGTGCTTCTGTCGCTTTGTTGGTAATGGCAAACTCAAACTCACCGACGCTCTGCGTGGCGCCTGTTGTCTGCACGCCATCCGGCCCTTTCAATGGAGGGACAATATCCCAGTGCTGGTGACGAGTAATGTCTTTGTCATAGGTATTTACGAGATAGCTGACCAGCGCCGTTGTAATGGAGCCGACCACCTCATCGCCTTCTTTGTTGCCCAGTTGTCCAATCGCCTGATCGTTCTGCGTGAAGGAAGCTGGATCAATCAGGCCATCTGCATACAGCTTGTTCATGTACTCCAGCCCTTTCTTCCATCCTTCCTGATTGGCGGCAAAACTCACCTTGCCATCGTTCACGATCAGGTATTTGTCGTTGTCATTGTATATGAAACTATTCATCAGATAGGCATCAATGTTGCCATTCCATACATACTTGTTCGGTGCACCCGTAAGTGGAATCTCGTCCGCTTTCCCGTTACCGTTGGGATCCTGTGTCTTAAACGCCTTCAGAACGGTGTACAGTTCATCGGTTGTTGTTGGCATTTTCAGACCCAGATTATCGAGCCATTCTGTGTTGATCCAGTATTTCTGTGCATACGTACAGTGGTAACATTCATTGAAGATCGGCAGTGCATAGATGTTGCCATCCGGTGCTGTAATGGCTTCTTTGAAATATGGCTTCTCTTCCATAATCTTGGTCAGGTTCGGACCATACTCCTTAATCAGATCTTGTAGCGGAAGGAACACGCCCTGTTTTCCATAGGTTTGAAGGTCTGAAGTGGTGAACTTGCCGTGAAGAAACACTTCCGGATAATCACCACTGGCCAGCAGCAATTGTCTGCGATCCTGCAAGGCGTCTGTAGGGGCCAGATCCCATTTTAGGGTAACGTCGAACTTGTCTTCGATAAATTGGGTAAATTCATTCTCTTCCATGGACGCTTTGCCTTGCGGAGCAAAGAAGGTCATGGTTACAGGACCGCCGCTCTCCCCGCTACCGTCGCTACTTCCACCCGATTCCTCGGATGAACTACATGCGGACAACAAAGCCATCGAAGCAAAGACCAGAAACAACATCGAAATCCAAGATTTTCTCAATCTGACTCCTCCTTTTTGTTCATAACGGCAAACCATTGGTTGTAGTGCACACGTATCCAATCACTCCCGGAAGCCGGCGTGTTCCTTCCACCTCCTTTCAAGAGGCAACCGGGCTTAACTCACAAGGATTAACCTTTGAGGGAACCAACCATGACTCCTTTAACAAAATGCTTCTGTACAAATGGATACATGATCAGAATGGGGATACTCGCGACAACGATCAGTGCATATTTCAACACCTGCTCAAACCCTTGATCCCGCAACTGTTGGCTGGTATTGGCAAGCATCGCCGGATCAGCCGCGTTCAGGATAAGCAGATTGCGCAGCACGTACTGGAGAGGGAACAATTTCTCAGAACGCAGGTAGATCAGTGCATCAAAGTACGCATTCCAGTGACCTACGGCATACATGAGTGTCATGACCGCCAGAATAGGCTTTGATAAAGGAAGAACCACGCTGATCAGATACCGGATATCCCGGCAACCATCCATCTCTGCGGCCTCTCCAAGCTCTTCCGGAATGGAAGATTGGAAGAACGTCCTTGCTACAATGACTTGGAACACCGCGAGCGCCCCGGGCAACCACATCGCCCAACGTGTATCCAGCAGGTGCAAGTCCTTCATCAGGAGGTAGGTGGGAATCAGACCGCCATCAAAGAACATCGTGATCATCATGAAAATGATAATGGCACCTCGTCCATAGAATGACTTGCGTGACAAGGGATACGCCAGCATGACGGTCAGTGCCACGTTAATGAACGTGCCCACCACGGTGTAGATGATCGTGTTGTAGAAACCGAGCATCAGCTGTTGGCTTTTGAATATGGAGATATAAGCCTTGATGTTAAAATCGACCGGGAACAGCCACACCTGACCGGATGTGACGGCCCGTGAAGAGCTGAACGAAGAACTGATGATATACAAGAGCGGATAAAACACCGTAAGCAGTATGGCAAACAGAAAGATATAGTTAAGTGTCATAAAAATGCGGTCACCGAGCGGGTCCTTGATCCGGTTCCGATTAATCAGGTTGAACATGAATAAGCTCCTCCTTTACCACAAGCTGTTCTGGGATACTTTGCGCGATATGCCGTTGACGATAACCAGCAGAATCAGGTTGATAATGGAGTTGAATAACCCTACTGCCGAGGAGAAACTGAAATTCGCACCAATCAGACCCACCTTGTACACATACGTGGAGATGACCTCTGAAGCGCTTGTGTTGAGCGGATTCTGCATCAGGTATATTTTCTCGAAGCCCACGCCCATAATGCTGCCCAGACTCAGAATCAGCATGATGACGGTGACTGGAACGAGTGTTGGAAGGTCAATGTGCCAGATTTTCCGAAGTCTTGATGCGCCGTCCATCTTCGCTGCTTCATACAGGGATGGGTCAACACCAGCAAGAGCTGCGATATATATGATGGATGAATACCCCATGCCCTGCCATACACCTGACCAGACGTAGATTGATTTGAAGTATTCCGGAATGCCCATGAAGTTGGTCATTGGGAAGCCGAGCAGCGTGAACAGCTTGTCTACCACGCCCACATGTGGGGAGAGCATCAGAATGATAATGGATACCATGACAACGGTGGAGATAAAATGCGGAGCGTAAGTGACCATCTGCACGGTCTTCTTGAAATAACCCGTACGAATCTCATTCAGCGCCAGCGCCAGCAGGATTGGAATGGGGAAACCCGCAATTAAGGAATAGAAGCTGATGCCTATCGTGTTCTTGATCAACAGCCAGAAGTTTGGAGACTGGAAGAAGGCTTCGAAGTGTTTGAAACCAACCCAGGGGCTTCCCCAGATTCCTTTGACTACACTGAAGTCCTTGAAGGCGATCTGGACACCCACCATAGGGATGTACTTGAAGATCAACAGATACAACACGGGAGGCAGCACGAGCAGGTAGAGCTCCCAGTGCTTCTTGAGGCTTTTGATGAATGGATGCTGCCGCTTGGGCTCCACATGTTTCCTCTGCTGGAGTTCCAACTTAGCGGGTATGCTTTCCGTAGCTCGACTCATTTGCGTCACTCCTTCTACACCTCAAGTGTAATAATACATTACATTTACATCCCTTAAATAACCTTTTTTCTGATCTGATTCCCTTGTTAAACATAATCGATGTAAACATTCATATCAGGTAGCGCTTTCTTGATTTGATAGTACATCGCACGGTAAACTTTTATCAATTTGCAATTTTCTCCGACTTCTCTTTATTCTCTAAACCCTTGTGTAGCAAGCGATTACGAGCTGTTTTTAGTGGAAATTATGTTCCTTATGTATGAATAAAAAAATCCCGGAGGTGGCTAGATCTCCCCCGGAATTGACATGGCGTTCTGTACATGCATGTTCAAAAAGTTACCGATTCAGCACCGAGAAGGGGAACACACTGGAACAATCTCTATGCGCTTGTGATCAATCTGAACGTATGTGTGATGGGTAATGCACTGGTTGTAACCGATTGTGGAAGTTCCACGAGAAGTCCGTCTTCCGTATGCTGATACGTAAGTACGTCATCGCTACCGATGAGTTCGACCCGCTCTACCTTTTCCAGATAAGGAATGACTAGCTGTGGTTGTACGCTCTCATGTTCGTTTCGGTATAAACGGAAGGCATATACGGTGTTGATCTCTTCCTTCTGTGTGAAGGCCCAATCTTTCGTAAAATATGGCCCGCAGATCCGGGTTCCATAGACCCCTTCTCCATGAGTACCCAGCCATTCACCGAGGCCCTTGATGCCTCGAATTGCCCCTTTGGGCAGACGCCCATCGGGTTGTGGTCCTACATTCAGCGCCAGGTTACCACCCTTGGACACGACTTCGAGTAGAATATGTGCCAGCTGTCTTCCTGTTTTGTACTGATCATCGAATCCGAAGGCAAAGGAGTTGCCCACGGTAATACAGCTCTCCCATGGAATGTTCATCGGATGTTCCGGTATGGTCTGCTCGGGGGTAACGATATTCTCATACGGCCCACCCACGGTGCGATCTGCGGACAGGAGCCATGGTTGTGTGGTCTGACGTGCACGTTCCACGACTTCTCCGAGCCTGATATCCTGCCCATGGCGACCTTCGCGCACCCAGCCGGCATCCAGCCACAGACACTCGATCCGTCCGTAATTCGTCAGCAGCTCCATGATCTGCTCATGTGTGAACTCTACGAATTGCTCCCACAGCCATGGATACTTATGGGGATCATACGAGGGACCGCGCCACATATGGCGCCCACGCTCCATACCGGGTGCCCAGTAATACGGGGTATGCCAGTCCGCTTTGGAGAAATACGCTGAGATGCCCAGCCCTTTAGCCCGAAAAGCGTCAAATAATGCTCGACAGATGTCCGCGTACTTATGGGTATGAAAAGGGGTGTCTTTGCCCGTAATCCGGTAATCCGTCGTTTTGGTATCCCACATGCAAAATCCGTCATGGTGCTTGGTGGTGAACAGGAAGTATTTGAACCCATTATCTGCCGCCATCTGTGCCCATTCCTCAGGTTGGAAACGAATCGGATTGAAGGTTTTGTTGAGATCGAAGTATTCCCGTTTGAAGTCTTCCATGTCATCCGTCCAGTCGATGTCATCACGCGACCAATCGCCATCCTCGTCACTCAGCGCCCAGGACTCGACGAGACCAAGCTGGGAATACGGTCCCCAATGCATCATCAGCCCCAGCTTCTGGTCCTTGAACCACTCCAGCCGTTCATTCAGCAGCGGGTCCTCCGGTCTGATCCACTCTTCCTCTTTGCTAAAATTGTGCACCCCGGCTTCAACAATCTGCTCTTCCTGCTCCAGTACGGTTTCTTGGGTTTCGCTCATCCTGATTCATCTCCTCTGGATTTCATGTCAAACGCTGAACACATAGGTTTACACTCGGCCACTACGCGGTCAGAATAATCTTCCGATCGCTGTTACCCCCAGATTTCTTTGATTATTTTCCTAGAGGGGAAATCCGGGGATAAAGGCGAGCGCTCCGCTTCTTCAGATTTTTTCTGACCTCTCCGTTATCGTGTAAACGTTTAGTTCAACTAAAAAGGACATATTAAATCCTGTCATTTTTAGTGTGGTAGGATCTTCCGAAGCTTTTGTTTTTCGCTTCTTCGGATAGGTTCTGCACTCTCCGTTTTGGCGTAAACGGTATGTTTAACTATTATGGGGCGTAGTAACTCTGTTATTTCGATTGCGGTGCCATCTTCAATTCCTATGAATCCCACATTCTCCGCTTGCCTCCAGAGGAATATAAACTGGCACCTTCGCGAATCGCAGGAAACTTTCTAAGGAACTCAGGGCGCCTTATTCAGCCTTTTGATCCTCTTTTTAAATCGTAAGGAACTTCAGACACGTTATTTCCCGAAATTAGCTGATAATAATGCTGTAAACTGCTGTTTATTCTCATATAGCGTGTCTCAGGTTCTTTAGGTTTCTGCTCGCGCTCCATATCCTTAAATAAGACGGATCAGATTCGTTAGCACTCGCTCCCACTGCTCTCTGCTCCAAATGCAAGCGGAGAGGACGACTCCGAACCTCGCCCGGAGTGGGGCTTCATTGAGAAGGGAGTGAAATGCTCATAACCTTTAATGCCATGGGAGTAGTTAAGTATCAACGTGAAGTAACCACATGGAGCACCCACATCCACGCGATACAATACCACTATTTACAACGTAATTTCGCGTCCCTGACGGGCTGATTCGTAGATGGCACAGAGCATTTTCATTACTTCGACGCCGTCTTCAACTGGGCTAAGTGTTTCTTTGCGGCCCTGTGTACTATCGATAAAATGGTTGATTTCATTGCGGAACGAGCCCATAAAGTCGAATGATTTGAAATCCACCTGTGGAGTCATGTTCAAAATGGTGTTAAATTTCTCGCCAATAATCGAAATTTCCGGCTCCAGCTCGGCACCGCCTTTGTCACCATATAGCTTGACTGAGGTCTCATCTGCTTTGGCATGGAGCGTGAAGCTGACATCCACGAGCAGGCTCGCACCATTCTCGAAACGAATCAGGGCATTTGCCATATCCTCAACAGTATTCTGCTGCGCGTCATAGTCCGCCGCTTTGTAGAACGACAGATTGTTAATGTTCGAGCGGTTCCCCAATCGGTTGGACACGTTAGCGGAGACGGATTTCACCTTCGGTCTGCCCATCAGATACCAGCAAATGTCGATTACATGCACCCCGATATCAATCAGCGGGCCGCCGCCGGAGCGGTTGATATCGGAGAACCAGCCACCCGGATTACCCAAACGGCGCAGACTGGAGGCTTTGGCATAATAGATCTCGCCCAGTTCACCCTCGTCGATAAACTTCTTCAGAATCTGTGCATTGTCGCTATAGCGGCGAACAAAACCAACCTGCAGCAGTTTTCCGCTGCGATGAACGGCCTTCTCTACCTCGAGGGCATCCTCCACCGTCTGGCAGAGTGGTTTTTCACATAACACGTTTTTGCCTGCGTCCAGCGCAGCAATGCTAATCTCGGCATGGGAGTCGTTCCATGTACAGATGCTAATGGAATGAATCTCGGGCATTGCGAGCAGTTCCTTGTAGTCGGTAAACACATGAGGTGCATTATATTGCTTCGCCACTTCTGCGGCACGTTCTGCATTCAGGTCGCAGATAGCGTATATCTCAACGTCAGGATTACTGGCATAGGCTTGCAAGTGGCAATCGGATATGGATCCGGCACCGATGACGGCGACTTTCAATTTGGACATAGTGTTGATTCCTCCATAAATAAAATTAAAGTTCTGCAGAGTAGACGTTCCGGTTGCGAATCGTTCTTCCGATCACTCTTATCCCCAGATTTCTTCACTCACCTTTTTGCAAAGGGGAAATCCGGGGATAAAGGCGCACGCTTCGCTTCTTCAGAATCGATTTCGCCCCCTCCACTACTTTTTCTGAATGAATTAACTTTCTTTTTGAGCCATACATAACAAGTCATATTTCATTTAAAACAAGCACTCAGCCCTATGCCTCTTCCCATAGGCGGCGGACGTTATCCATGGCAATGCGTGAGGCGGTTTTGCAATCCTCCATGCCTTCAAATTCGACCGAGATATATCCGTCATACCCGGATTGTTTTAACACACGGATAACTTCAGGCATGTTGATATCGCCATGGCCCACAATGGCACCACGCAGGTAATTGCCATGCGAGGTTTGGAACCAGCCTTCACCGGGGTTCCGGTAGGAAGGTCTCCAATAGAAGTCTTTGGCATGCACAATCGACGCGTACGGAATATTATTTTTCACCGCACTCACCGGATCTTCATCCACACAGAGGAAATTCCCGACATCCAGGGTGGTTTTGAAGTTATTCCGCGCCGTTTCGTGGAGCAAACGTTGAATTCGCTCACTCGACTGCACATAGTACCCATGGTTCTCCACACTTGTTGTAATCCCAAAATCCGCTGCATAATCGGCTATCCGCTGACAAGCCTTCACCAGTACAGGCAGGTCGATCTCGAACTGTGCTACGGTTCCTTCCGGTGAGGGACGGAAAGCCACGTCATGCCGCATCAGTTTTACACCCAATGCAGCAGCCACATCCACATGTCGCATCACATTCTGGATCTCTTGCTCCAACGCTTCGGCGTCCTCCTGTACAGCAAAGTTAGCGCCGATGGCATAATTGGAAATATCGATTCCTACCTCTTTTGCGACAGCTTTAATCTCATCAATCAACTCCGGATGTTCGATCAGACTGAATCCCATCGGAACAATCTCCACATGTTCCCCGCCCTGATCGGCGATCCAGCGAATGGCATCCGGTACGGTTAATTCTTTACGATCCAGTGCTTGTTGCAGACTGTAGGTGCTGAGTCCAACTTTCATTTTTCCTCATCCTCTCCTGTAGTTGCTGTCCATACCCAACGTATACCTTTTTCCGGCAGACACGACAATTGCCAATAATCGTATGGCTCACCTATTTTCCTTTTCCTAGCCCAAATCCGGTGTATCCACGAACGTAACGGCCAGATCAGCCGTCTCGTGGAGTTCAAATATAGTAATTTCATTCTCACCTTCGTGAAGGAGTGGGGCAGGTACGTATAATGTTTTTTGCGGTCCTTTATTCCAGTAGCGACCCAGATTGAATCCGTTTACAAAGACAACACCTTTGGTCCAGTTATCCAGACGCAGAAAAGTATCTCTTACACCCGTTACTTGAAAACTTCCCTGGTAAAAGGCTGGCCCTCCCCCCACTCTCTCTCCTTCTTCATCCCCTGCCGAAAATTTCTCGCTAAATTTTAGACACGACAGGTCGGTTAAAGGCAGACAATGAATTGTCCAATCGAATAAAAATTGAAAGCCATGCCGCACTCCCTCCGTAATCCCCTTTGGATCTCTCAAATACGGGCCATAGTTGATTCGCCCCATATTTTCAACAAGGATCAATAGATCTGCGCCCTCTGGCGGCACTTCAAACGAAATCGATACTGCTGTATTCCCCCGTTCCAGCACGCCCTGAAATTGCCCATCAACAAACACAAGCGCACGGTCACGCACCTCCTGAACCACCAATTCCTGTCGGTCCCTGGGCCCGGATATTCGGGTTTGATAACAAATAAAGCCATAATCCTGACCAAGCTTCTCCATCGGTTCCGGACTCGTGCGTTGCACCGGGGCTGATATCCGGTCCAACTGTGGCAGTAATAACGCCTGCTGGTTCAACTCCACGCGCCCATAGGCGAATGTCCCCTTCGATTCTGGCAACACGAGCTCACCCAGATCTTCATCGCTATACCGAGCAATAAGATCACGTACGGCATGGAATTTTGCTGTTGGCTCCCCGGATTCACTGAGCAGTGAATCGTAATCGTAACTTGTAATGGTGGGTTCATATTGATCTTTCTGCTGACAGTTCGCTCCGTTATAAAATCCAAAGTTCGTTCCCCCGTGGAACATGTAAAAGTTAACCGAAGCACCTGCCCGAAGCATCTCTTCAAATACATCTGCTACATCTGCGGCTTCCCGGGTATGATGCGACTCACCCCAATGATCGAACCAGCCGTTCCAATACTCCATGCACATCAAAGGTTCTTCTGCCTGATATTCACGCAGCTTGGCGAACGCTCCTTGCGTCCCTGATCCAAAGTTAACTGTAGCCAGATGCCCTGACACCGAACCTGCTTGCAACATAGGGTCTGTCGGTCCGTCAGAGGTAAATAACAACACATCCATCCCCCGCTCTACCATGCCATCCCGTAAATATTGCAGATAACTCGCGTCATTGCCGAAACTGCCGTACTCATTTTCAATTTGCATCGCGATGATCGGCCCACCATGCGTGCTAAGAAGGGGTTTCAATTTGGGCAAAAGCACATCATAATAACGATCCACATTCGCCAGAAATGTTACATCATTACACCGAAGACGGACATCATCAGCTGCAAGCAGCCAGGAAGGCAATCCGCCAAACTCCCACTCCGCACATATATAAGGACTTGGGCGTACAATCACATGCAGACCCACATCTCCCGCAATACGAATAAAACGTTCCAGATCAGCCATGCCTTCAAAACAATACTGCCCCGGCTGCGGCTCATGAACATTCCACGGCACATACGTTTCCACTGTATTGAAACCGCAGGCTTTCAGCTTGATTAGCCGATCCTCCCAATACTCAGGGACCACTCTAAAATAATGAATGGCACCCGACAAAATCCGAATGGGCTCGCCATCATACATGAATTGTGAACCTTTATACGTTAGCAGCGGCATTTCGCATCCCTCCCTGCTCGCTCAGATATATGCCTAACCCGGACAACGTAGGATACCATCTGGATTCATGAATGGTTAATCGCATGCTTCTCAATGTGACCTGGGGGAAACAGCAAATTCGTTTATACCCCACCACAGTCCCCGTGTAGAACGCCTCCCAACCCCCATCTGCCCTTTGTGACTCCAGTGTAAAACGCTCAATCCGTTGGCCTGTCTCGATATGTTCCATCAGCACCACCCGGTCAAACGTCATTTCCTCCTGCAAATCCAGCTCAATCCAAGCCTGCTCCGTTCCTTCATGAGGACACCAATACGTATCCCGTCGTTCCGTCAGCAACTCCGATACGACATGTTGTTCATCCATCGTCTCCGATGCTTTTACCAGCGCCTGCAAGGCCAAATTTTCCTGAAAAATGGTACGTAGCGAATCTCCTAATTCCTGTAGTCGCTCTACATCCCGTTCATGAATGAGACCACGCGTATCCGGTGGCAGATTGAGCAAAAAGGTGGCATTGCCTCCCACTGCGCCGTAATAGACGGCGAGCAGTTCTTCCAATGTTTTGACCTGATCATCCTCACTTGTATGATAGAACCATCCCGGGCGAATCGAGGTATTCACCTCAGCAGGGTACCAGATCAATTGCTCACCTTGGGAACGAATGACCTCTCGGCTTCCCAAATCACGGTCCTGTGTATTGATCCTTGTGGCAAACTCGCCATCATCCACCTGCTGCGATTGCTCCTGAATCTTCTCATTATCCTGCATATGCGCGGGCACAACGCTCCATTCCGATTCCCGCGTATGCCCCGCCTCATTGCCGCACCAACGAACATCCGGTCCACATACCGAGATGACAGCATCGGGCTGAAGTTCACGAATAAGCGCATAATAGGCGTCCCAGTCATAGACCTGCCTTTTGCCATTCGGACCCTCACCACACGCGCCATCGAACCATACACAGAAGATATCGCCATAATTCGTAAGCAGCTCACGTAACTGATGGAGGAAAAACTCGTTATACCTCTCGGAATCTCCATAAGTGGCTTCATGCCGATCCCAAGGAGACAGGTACACGCCGAACTTCAATCCACCCTCACGGCAGGCATCGGCGACTTCCCGAACCAAATCCCCCGCACCGTTCCTCCATGGACTGGCCGCGACCGTATGCGCTGTATACTGGCTTGGCCACAAACAAAATCCATCATGATGCTTACACGTCAAAATCAGCCCCTTCATCCCGGCAGCCTTGCACGCCTGCACCCATTGCGCTGCGCTTAGTTCAGAAGGATTGAAGATCAACGGTTCTTCCTCCCCAGTGCCCCATTCCCGATCCGTGAATGTATTTACCGTAAAATGAATAAACGCGTAAAACTCCATCTCCTGCCATTTCAACTGGCGTTCGGATGGGCTGACCTCTGCTGCGAACTTGATCCATTCGGCTGCTTGCATGTCCTGGTTCATGGTGTTATCCCTCCTTTTATTTCGTGCATTTCTATGTCACTGGACCACCCTTGCTTTTTGGGCCGTTACGGATTACATTACGCATTACTGTCCATAAATGGCAGTGATGCCTGTAATAACTGCTGCTTGGCTTGAGCGATAAGTTTCGAATCTGCGGGATGGTCAAAGCTTCCTTCACGGCGTACACCTGATCCCATATGGATCTCCGTGATGCCCGTCTGACTCACTAACGTTTCAATTCCCTCTAAAGTAACTCCCGACCCTGCCATGACAGCGATGTTCAAGGTTTGCCCCAAATTCTGAAGCTGTTTCAGCTCCAGTATGGCTTCAGGTGCTGTCCGTTTCCCTCCCGATGTAAGCACACGCTCCACATTGCCCAATGTGTTAATGGCCTTGAGCGCCCCAGTCAGACTTGCGCTCACATCAATTGCACGATGAAACGTAACGCCCAAACCCTCAGCTTCAGCCATACATGATTGCAAGCTGATGAGATCTACTTCACCCTCTCCCGTGAGGGCTCCAATTACGATGCCAGCGGCCCCCAGTTCCTTCGCCACCCGAACATCGCGGGCCATGGCGTGCATGTCATCTGCGCTATAGCGGAACGAGCGGCTATGGGGACGGATCATGACATACACCGGAATGGATACCTGGGACAACACATGCGCCATGACGCCATAACTGGGGGTAAGTCCCCCTTCAGACATCGCAGACACCAGCTCAATCCGATCGGCCCCTCCCTCCTCAGCTGCCTTGGCATCTTCCACATCCACAGCAATGACTTCCAATACAGGCGGTCTGCTCATAAAGTTCACTCCCTTCTTTCATATAAAATGTAGGGATGATACGTAATCGTAGGACATGCGCACATTGGAAATGATTAGCCCTCTTTCTCATCTGACCGTTCCACCATCCATAAACATTATTGTACGGGTACATTGCATCTCTCCATGACATATAGGACCGACAAAGTGCATCATCAGCGCTCCTGCGGCCCTTCTTCATCGTTATGAGTGACGGTCAGTTTCCAACATGCAATCCGATCCCTTTTCCACGTATAGGTGACATATAGAACCTTCCCCTGGGATACGATTGCCGGATACGAGTATTCCCCCGGTTCATTCTCCAGCACATATTCATCACCCCAGGTCTGACCATTGTCCCTTGAAAAAGTAATCACCAGCGGGGTTCGAGGACTCTCCGTTGTGTATCCACAGATTGGATTGTAGACAAGCGCAAGCAAGCCATACTCCATGCGTATGGCATCAATCCCACTATTGTTATTGGGTAGTTCTGTAGCGTAAGCTTCACACCATGTGCGTCCACCATCTAGCGAATCACTGCGATAAATAAACCCTTCGGTACTGCGCAGAAGCATGTGAACGTGCTCTCCACCAGAAGACCATAATGCAGGCTGGATCAGCCCCTTGGCAAACCAATGCTCAGACCCGACATAGGTGGACAGGTCCATCGGCACATGCGCACTCTTCGTCCATGTGACCCCGTGATCTGTAGAGATATCGACAAATGACTCCCAGATCTGCTTGCCTGATACCTCAGGGTCCAATCGTTCAATCGATCCAGGAGCCAGCATTGTTCCATCCGCCAACTGAATAGGTTTGTTCCGAACCGGCCCACGGCCACCAATATCTCCGGGCACCAGCTCCCGAGAAGCTGTCCACGTGTACCCACCGTCTACTGATTGAATGAAGCGGGTATGCCAGTCCGTAATTTCATGCCCTACTTTATAAAAGAGCATCAGTGAATCATTCTGTGCATATAGCACCGGGTTCCAGTGAGCTATACCTTCCTCATCTGCAACTTTGCATGGAACAGACCACGCTCCGTTACCACTCTGCCTTGCGAGCCAAATCGCTACATCACTCGCCTTCTCATGCTGACCTGCAAACCAAGCAACCAGCAGATCACCATCTGGTAACACAGCAACCGTGGACGCATGACTGCTCTGAAAAGGCTGACCTTCCTGAAAGATAAATTGTTTGTCGGCAATGATCTTCATGAATGGATTCTCCTTTGGGGGACCGGAATGGGTTAGCAAATAGAGAGTGCAACGTATTTTATGTGCTTTGTTGAATCATTTTGTTATTTTTGTTATTTACAATGTTATTATCAATTAGCAATAGTCTAAAACGTTAGGTTCAGAACGTCAATACAAAAAAAGACACCCTTAGGGTGTCTTCATGTCTCGGATAAATTTAAGATTATCCGAGCTTTTCTATTTTTTACGCCGAGCCTTCGTCATTCGATTAAACATAATCAGTGCCGCAATGATCATGGCAATCATGGCAATATTACTTGCCACTTCTTGTGATAAGCCAAAAAGAACGCCCAGGTTAGTCACCAGACCTCTTACAATCAGCGCCACCACAACTAGCAGGATCGGACTCATAAAATTATAATTTCTCATTCTTCGCAACACCCCTGACCCCATTGTTCAGAACTCCAAAATCCCATAACACTATCATAACAGCAGCTATTCCGTGTTACAACAAAGGACACCGCGAGCAGTGTCCTTTGTCATGTACCCACGTATTCTGCTTTTGATGAAGAACAATCTTATGATTGCTGCTATCACAAGATATTTCTGATTATCTCTACACCTGCTTGAATTCGATCCAATCAATCTGGAGACCTGGTTTGGTGAAGTCCAGTTTCAATTCATACAGACCTGCTTCAAGGTCTACTTTGACAAGCTTCTGTCTGATCCATTTGCCTTCCGTACCATTCGTTTGAATGGTGGTTACCAATTGGTCATTCAGGAGCAGGTTACATGCACTTTGAGCCAGTTCCGGCTCAGGGGACATGATCTGTACAATAATTCGATAATGGCCAGGCTCATCCACTTTCATGTAGACCGGTTCAGCTACCGCAGGTTTCACCTGTGCGTTCTCAACCAGAGCCTGGGCCTGTTCAGCCGATAGGGAAGCATTCGCTTGGAACGAAGCTACGTTCTCCACGATCTCGTGTTTTCGATCGGACACCGGTGCATTCATGATGAATTTGCAGATGTTGATTGCCGAGCGTTGCAACTCTCCACGCGTCAATGTTCCATTTTCCAAGGATTCAATCGTGTTATCGTCCCAGCCGTTGATCTCTGCGCCGTAGTTCGGTACAACCATGTAGAGATCATTCTGCGCACGAATCATCCAGTTCGTGTATTTGCGATCCGCCTCTCCACCTTCGGTCACATCGTTCATAATGGCCCACCAGTCGGTCATGACGATACCCTCAAAATTCCACTCGCCGCGCAAAATTGTGGTATTCAGGTCGTAGTTCGATGCCGCCCAGTGTCCGTTAATCGGGTTGTAGGAGGTCATGATGGAGTTCGCTCCGCCTTCTTTTACAGCGATTTCGAACCCTTTCAGGTAAATTTCACGCAGTGCACGTTCGGAGACAACAGCATCCACTTTACTGCGGTGTTTCTCCTGGTTGTTGCAGGCAAAGTGTTTCAGTGTGGCATTGGAACCACCCTTCATAATACCTTTCGTACACGCTGCGGCAAATACACCCGAGATCAGAGGATCTTCAGAGAAGTACTCAAAGTTCCGGCCATTAAGCGGGCTCCGGCGAATATTCAGTCCAGGTCCGAGCAGGGTATCCACCTGATTTCTGAGCAGTTCCTGTCCTTCCATCACATACAACTCTTCAACAAGCTCCTTGTTCCATGTCGCCGCAAGTAACGTACCAATGGATACCTGGGTTGCTTTCTCTCCACTGTCCATACGAATACCGGACGGGCCATCTGCCGTACAAGCTACCGGAATACCATAGTTAAACAGGCTGTCGCTGACACCCCCAAATGCAGATGCCGTTCCCGAAGTAACGAGTGGACTGCTCATGCCTTCGCCACGGATAATCGCTGCCAGATCCTGATCACTCAGTTGAGCGATGAAGGCTTCCAGACTCACTTTGCCAGCTTTAACGTCACTCAGCTTGTGGCCCTGGTTGCCCGTCTGCTCCAGCGTTTGCGGGAGATTCTGCTCGATCCGGTTCGCCATGGATATCTTACGTTTCGGTACTTCTGCATAAGTCAGTTCATATGATCCATCTTCCTTGCGCGCACCTGGTTTCATCCGTGTAAAATCTTCCGTTGGGGCCATCGCTTCTTGCAGCTGCTCCACCAATTGAAGGGATTCAATCACATATCCATCCTGACCATCGATGCTAACGTGCTGCACTTGTTTCACACTGGTTCCTACATGCAGTCGATATGTGCCTTCTTCCAGAACGTATGCGGAAGCATGACCTGTAACACCCGCATCATCGTAGGATGCCATGTCATGGATCGGGAAGCTGATCGTCAGAATTTCTGACTCGCCCGGCTGCAACAATCCCGTCTTGCCAAAAGCAACCAAAGCCTTCACCGGTTGTCCCAGTTTGCCTTGCGGGGCTTCATAATAGACTTGTACAACCTCTTTGCCCGCATATGTTGTACCCGAGTTGGTCACATTGACACGAACTTCAATGTAGGTTTCGCCGTCTTTGGACACAGATTTCGCTTCTTCATGCTGAGCCAAAAACGTCGTATAAGACAGGCCGTAACCGAATTCAAACTGAACACGCTCGGGTCGAAACGTTTCGAAATAACGATAACCTACATAAATATCTTCCTGATACAGGTTCTTGAACTCATTGCCATAGTTGCTAGTCGAAGGATAATCCTCGATGGAATATGCGATCGTATCTGTCAGTTTGCCGCTTGGTGTAACGTCTCCCGCAAGCACATCAGCAATCGCATTGCCACCCTCCATACCGCCATGCCAGGAGTAAATTACACCTTGGATTGGATGTAGATACGTTTCGTTTAACCAGCTCATGTCGATGATATTCGAGACATTCAGCACTACGATTGTGTGTTCAAACTGCGCAGTGACTTGCTTCAGCATCGCTTTTTCATCTTCTGTCAGTTGGTAACTTCCTGGCGCATCCGCATTATCCTGATCTTCTCCTGCTGTACGTCCAATTACGATAATGGCTTTGCTGGATTTGCTTCTGGCCTGTGCAACCAGTTCATCCGTCAAAGGCATTTCTTTCTGATTCCATGGCTCGGCCGCCCATACTTTTCCGCCATCATCAAATGGATTCTCTTCAATCCACTTCTCATAGACAGCTGCCAGTTCTTCGTTCACCGTTATATTCTTTTTGCTGCGCAGACCATCGAGCAGATTGGTTGTGTAGGCTACATGGACACTACCGCCTGAACCCGTGCCGCTGCGATAATAATTCACTTGAATCCGTCCAAAAACTGAAACGTTTTCGTTTTCACGAAGTGGAAGCACTTGCCCTTCATTTTTGAGTAAAACGGCTCCTTCAGCAGCAACCGTACGACTAAACTCTGCAAACCCTTCCAATGGAACTCCGATTTGATGTGTGCTCAATGATTTCCCTCCTGATTGTCATCCCCATATCTACGAACGAATAAGACCATTCCATATGATCTGGTAGATTCACTTGTACATAGTCTCATATTAACAGATTCTATCGCAGAAATTAAACTAGATTTGTGCTTAATTTATATTATTAAGGCTTGCCCACGATGAACGGCATAACAAAAAGTCACGGACACCTGCTGTCCGTGACTTTTCTTCATTTTGGAACACTATATCAAGTCGTAAGTTTCGCATACACCAGGAAGAATAACATGTCTTCGCCCATGATGACATAACCCGGAACCCGGTAGACCAGATCCACAAGGACAAATGCCGCCAGTAACCCTACCATGAACGCCAGATGGCGTGGACCCAGTCGCAGATGTGCGTGTCTGTAACGATGGAACACAAGTGAGGTCGACAAGAAATACAGTAGCGCCGATCCAAACACAAACCCTAGCATGAACACATAGTTTAACTGGTTCTGATATAACAGCTGAATTGAAGCAGCGATCATACTCATGGAGATGTAGATGAACAGATGGCCGTATATGATCGCTTGACCGGCAGTCTGAATCTCTTTGCTGACCTTTTTCTCCACGTTGTCGAAGTACTGCCACCACATCGCAATGACAAAGATGGACGTAAATGCGGCAAACAGGATGGATTTCATATCCCAATGGTCGGCTTGCAGCACAGCGATAATGCTTACCACCGATTCACCCAGCAGGATGAGTGTAAATAACGCAAAACGTTCCAACAAATGATGAGTCTGAACCGGTACTTTCACCAGATTTTTGCGTCCGATCAACGGAAGCACGATGTCCACTGCAATTCCTGCATACAAAATCAAGTAGCGCAGCCAGGAATCGAAGAATAGTGAACCTGATGAGATCAATATACCAATGAGGAAACAGGTGCCCAAGTAACGAGCCGCTTGCTGTTGATGCTCACTTTTCGACTTGTGAACCGTCAGATATTGAATGGCCGTAAATGCCCGTGAACCGATATAACCCACGAAGAAGGACAGGTAGTATTGGTCAAAATGGGTAGACAGGCTCGCCGTCATGACCATCACGGACAGGAGTTGAAGGATGAGAAATATTCTATGAATCAGGATGTCTTGACCATAGCGGTTAATAAACAAGGTCTGACCAACCCATGCCCACCAAACAGGGATGAAAATAAGCACAAACTTCATTAAGTATTCAAACGTAATTACTCCGTGTTCGGCATGTAACAAGACATGACCCGCCTTGGAGACCGCAGCTACGAAGAGCAGATCGTAAAACAGCTCCAGCCATGTAACCTTTTTCTCCATCATCCTTCGTTGCTCCTTAGATTTTATAGTAATAGAACTCTTCTTATTTCGCAGTTGTAGCAGGTTCGAGTGTTCTTACCACGATTGGTTGCAGATTGTCCTCGATTTGAGCGCGGTATTTCTCGAACCACTCTGGCAGCATCAATTTTTGTCCGAGCGAATCCGCAGGTTCATCTTTGGCAAAGCCCGGAGGATCGGTAGCAATCTCGAACAGGATACCGCCAGCTTCTCTGAAGTAGATCGCGTTAAAGTACTGACGATCCCGAACTGGAGTCGGTTGATACCCGTAATCACGTACAGCTTCACTCCACTGTGCTTGTTCCACGTCATCAGTGGCGCGCCATGCAATATGATGCACCGTTCCAGCTCCACCCATGCCCAGAGGTATACGGGTCACCGGAACATCCACAACATTACCGATGTCTCCACTCGACCGGAAACGGGCATACTCTTCATTTTCACCCACTTTGACAAATCCCAAAATTTTCTCAAGCGCATCCATCGTTCTCTGCGGGTTTACACTGAACAGGACAGCACCGCCAAAGCCTTTGATGGCTTTATCTGTTGGAATTCCTTCGTGTGCCCAAGTGCTGGTTGCTCCCTCTTCCCGTTCAACAAGCTCAAGCCGCAGGCCTTCACTATCTTCGAATTGAAGCAGCTCTTCATTGAAGCGAGTTGTCTGAGTTACCTCAATGTTATACTGTTCCAGCCGGTTCTGCCAGAAGCCAATCGACCCAGGAGGAATGACATAGGAAGTGATACCGACCTGTCCTCCGCCAATTTTGCCCCGTGGTGATCCAGCGGATGGGAAGAAGGTAATGATGGTACCTGGGCTTCCATGTTCGTCTCCAAAATACAGGTGGTATACATCAGGTGCATCGAAATTGATTGTTTTTTTCACGAGACGCAGTCCCAGAACTCCGGCATAAAAGTCAACGTTGGCCTGTGGATCTCCTGCGAAAGCTGTAATATGGTGGATACCTGCTGTTTGAATAGTCATGATTAATTCCTCCTTGGTTTGGTAAGCATGTTTGGGATCTGCTAGGTGTTAGAGATCATTTGATAAATGAGATAGTTTAGATCGTTGATTCATTTATAGTAAGTTTGTATTATCTTTAAATTAAGATATATGGTCTGGTGAATGATTTCTATTTGTTATTTTGATTGGCCTGTTCTTGTTTCAATTTATCAGGAGTCACGTCATCGCCGTTCGGATCATAGATGGTTGCATTCAAGAGAATGTCGTTGACCGAACCGCGAAAAGTTTGCAGATATTCCTGGCGAAGATTAACCTGTTCCTCTTTCTCCATCTCCGTCAATCCGCCCTCTTTGGCTTTTCTTGCAAGTTCATTAATTCTGGTCAATGTTGGGATCATCATCTTGATCGCTCCTCATGTAATGGATTAAAGATATTTGTTTGTGTTGGGTTTTATATTCAAATTAAATATCTTAATTTAAAGATATATGATTTGTGATTAGTTGTCAACTGTTTTATCTAAACTACAATAAATGAATTGGCTTGCCGCTCATCACCCTGTTGTAATAACTATGCATCCAAAAAAAAAAGGGCTAGCTCCGCAGTAATTTCACTTCCTGCGAACCTAACCCCTACCTGTGTTTATTTTATTAACCCAGCTTTTGACCACAGTTTGGACAGAAATTGGCTCCTTCATTCTTGGCTCCACAGTTCGGACAGAAGTTAGGCTTCTTGTTGCCCTCTGTAGATGGAGAGTTACCTGCATCACCGTTGCTATTGCCCGCTGGCTTCTGGTCCGCATTCTGATTCTGAGACGAATTGGCATTGTTGTTCTGGTTTTGGTTCATGTTCTTCATCATTTCATTGGCCATGTTCATACCCATCATCATGCCTGCCATATCGGAGGCCGCGCCGCCGCCCTGTACTTTACCGGATGAAATACCGTCTGTCATGCTGACCTGCTGATACTTTTGCAGATTACCAATCATCTCATGCGAAGCCGTCTTCGTAATCATATCCTGAATCTCTTTTGGATAATTGAAGCTCATTACCTGGAAACCGGTAATCCCAATGCCGATGTCCATCATCTGCATATCCAGATCTTCCTGAATCCCTTTGGCAATATCCGATGCATTGGCCTGCAGGTTGAACATATCCTTCCCCTCACGGCTAATCCACTTCATTAGAAGCTGATCCAGCACGGAAGTGATTCGGATTTTGACATCCTCCACCAGATAACTCTGCTTGATGCCTGCAATCTTATCAATTAAGGTCACGTAGTCACTCACTTTGAAGTTAAACGTACCATTGGCCCGAATCGGCATTCCACCCGGGAGTTGTGGTGTCGGAATTAATACCGGACTTTGCGTGCCCCAGCGCACGGTAAACTCTTTGGTATTTACAAACAATACCTCCACCCGCATACCGCTGTTGAATCCGAACTTGAACCCTTTTAAGGTAGAAAGAAACGGAATGATCTCGGAATCGATATTAAATGATCCTTCGTCCTCAAAAATCCCTTCCACTTTACCGTTATTCAGGAAAATGGCGTCCTGACCAGAACGGATGATAAGTTTACTCCCCTTCTTGATCTCCCGGTTGCTCCACTTCCAAAATATCATGTCATCTCTAAACTCTTCCCATTCCACCACATTCGAAAACTGATTTCTGAAAAATCCCATACTTGTTCCCATCCCTTCTATTAGAAAGCATTGTGTACCCAACATGCCTGCATTAAGTTATTGCGAATGTCCGTGATGCTAGAAAGATCGGCTGCTACCGCTATGGGAATGACCACCCCGGGTTGTGCCTCCGCCCCCTCCACCGCCACCGTTGTTATTGTTTTTCTCAATCTTGCGTTTGGTGACTGTTGTACGAATGTACCGATCCTGGCGATCAATTACACTGGAATTACTGGAATCCTCATACGTTGCACGATTGACTGTGACCCGCCCACCAGAACGATAGGTCATTACACCAACTACAATTCCTCCGATTGCCACGGATACAGCAAGTTGAAACCACGTATTGAAGAGGATATTATCCGGATTGACCCCGGGTTTAAGATCCATATATTCGTAGGAGAGCTCCAAATATTTTTCAAAAGCCAATCTATAATTTCCGTCCGATACATCTGGGGCAATTTTGGCCGTAATTTTATCGGCTCTACCATTGTCGATATACTCTTCCCCTTTGTAAAAACCAGCCAGATACATCTTCCGATTGTACATGTCTATTGTAAGAATAACTGCGTTTCCATGCTTTTTATCGTAACCAAATCCTTGATCGTCATAAAAATCCTCGGTAAGCAGTATTTCACTTTTATGCTCCTCGTTATTGGAGGTATATATAACAAAGTCCGTCTGCCGTTCCGCGCCATACTGATTCGCAAGTGCATTCAGCTCAACCTTATCCTGTTCACTTAGCAGGTTGGCCTCATCGTAGATGAGATTTTTGCTCTCCGCTGCGGATGCCGATGACATGGGAACCAACGGAGCGACAAGCGTTACCATTAGTAAAATGAGTGTAGCCATCACGACAACCAGAGGGGTTCTTTTTCTCATAAGAATCCACCTCCCATCATCCAGGAAACCAGCTTCAGTGACAGCAACGAGACGGCAGATACTCCTGCGAACCATCCGGCCACTTTGGCTTTGCTGATCGGCGGTTTACCGACCACTTTACCTGTCTGTCCATTCATGGCAAAGGTATACTGTGCCCGATTGTAGTCATAGTTGACCATCCACACCGGGAGCAGCACATAGTCCGCATGTTTGAGCGTGGTATCAATCTGTTTATCTGTATAGCTCACGCTGCTATAACCAGATACGGTTGAGGCAATATAAGAATCAATGTAAGATCTCGTCTTATCCTTGGCCCGTGGAAAAAGTTCCTCGTCCGTATAGCTATACTTTTCCGCAATATACCCCGCCAGATACGGGGTCTTGAACGATTTCAGCTGATTATATGGAAAAGGCTCCAGCTTATCCATCAGTTCATCCTTCATTTTCTCCGATGCATCGATGGGCAGATTCACGTAATTCAGCCGAATTCTGCGATATATATCGAAATGCTGTGTTTCCGTGTAATGGTAGTCACCCTGGGTGTAGGATCTGACCTTGGTGCCACGGCCATGCACTTCGATCTTGTTATGTAACTCATACAACCAGAACGGTACGTACATGCCGGTAATGCTCTGAATTCGATCGGCGGACATGAAGCCAGTTGGCGTTAACAAGCCGTTTTTGCACCACTTTTTGAAAGCCTGTTTGGCTTGATCCTTGTTGATCGAAAAGGGAATCACCATCGCGGGGGCAAGATTGCCCGTCAGCCGATCACTGAGTACAACCGCTGCACCGCAGAAACTGCATGTCGTCGCACTCGTCTCCGGCTCTGTCACAATGTCAGCTCCGCAGCTGTTACAGTGGTATTCCTTGACCTCATCTTCGGTGAATACCTGTCTCTTCAATGGATCGGGGATCTGCTCTATGTTGTCCTGGCGGCCGCAGCTGGGACAGGATAGTGCACCTGACACACTGTCAAAGATCATACCACTGCCGCAGTTGGGACATTTATATTCAATAACCGGCATCTGCTCACCTCAATGTTAACGAAATGGTGTAACGTATTATTTATTCTTCAGCTTCTCCTGAATCGCTGCGAGTTCTTCATCCGCACTTGGCGAAGCATGTTCATTATTACCCGCATCTGCGTTCATGTCCCTCTCGAGCTGGGCGATTAATTCGTCCAGATCATCTTCCTGTGCTCCAGCACGCAGTTCTGCCAACGCTTCTGCTTCGTTCAATGCCTGGTTGGCCTTGTCTTCCATGGCCTTCAATGCGGCATCAGCCTTGCCCGCAGATGCATTCCGTTCATTGGTCTGTTGCTGCGCCTTCGCATCTGCCATGCGTCCTTTCAGTTCGGCATGCCGCGCTTCCAGTTGCCCCAGATCGGCAACCAGCTTATCGTTCATATGCTTCATCATCTTGGCTTTGGCGGAAGCACGTTCATAGGCAGCCTGTAATTCGTTTAATTTGTCAGCCAGCTTCACTTTCTTCTCCAGAAAATTACGTGCCTTGTCTTCGTCTCCGGACTCCGCCGATTTCTCTGCGTACCGTTGTAACTTCTTGACCTCGGCGCTGCACTCATCCAGTGCTCGCTTCGCCCGGCTCTCATCCGACAACACCGCCGTCGTCTCGGCCTTCACCTGCCCCAGATCACTGCTCAGGTTGCGCATATACTCATTCACGCTCTTCTCCGGGTCTTCTGCCCGAGACAGCATGTGGTTCACATTCGCTTTCATCACGTCTCTAAACCTCGATAAGATTCCCATTACGTGTTCCTCCTCCGAAAAGTTCATATGTATACTATAATACATGAATACGCCCACATACGTTTCATATTTCACGATGGCAAGTGGAGTCCATACGATCCAAATTCACACGATCATAGCGCAAAATAAGAAAAGACGAGCACCTATAGTGTCGTCTCACGCCCTAACTTCAGAACTAGCCTATAGCTCAACCGGAAGGCTCTCCACCGCGGTGAAAAACACATCCAACAGCTCAACATTGTACACTGTACGAATGTATTCTTCGATCTGGGCTAACTCTTCTTCCCGCTGATACTCCAGACATGGACGGCCTTCACTCCACAGGACTCTGCACGGGAACTTTGCGACAACATCCTTAATGATGTGATCTGGCTCAGCTACTTTATGAATGTCTCCCATATAAAACTCCTCATTTCTCTATACTTAGCGTGTGCAATGATCCATTAATTTTGAAATAGTTAAGGATTCGATTCAGTGCACTTCATCACATTTCACTTGGTGAGTTAAGCCATATCCATATCCATTTTTCGGATGTAGCCGTGTTGATTCCCCCCCATAGGTGCCATTCCTTCGCAAGTTGGCTATAATAGGGGGATCAAAGTTTTCGATAAAGGCAGGAAAATTATGCGTACACGAGTTCACTTTATTGCTCCCTACGAATCGATGATTCCTATTATACAAGAGTGCATTCCCCGTTTTCCCCAGTTAACCATTCAGACAGACGTGGGCGACTTGGCGAAAGGCGTGGAGCTAGCAACCCAAGCTGAGAAAAATGGGGCAGAGATTATCATTAGCCGCGGCGGTACCGCCCAATTGATTAAAAAAGCAGTGACCATTCCTGTCATTGATGTGCAGTTATCGGGTTATGATATGATTCGTTCACTTACCCTGGCAAGCCAGTTTAACGGTCAGACGGCCATTGTGGGTTTCTCCAACATCACCTCTGGTGCACAATCGATTATTGATCTGATGGATCTGCCTCTCAAGGTCTATACCATACATAGCTCGGAAGATGTGGCACGATTGCTCCTGGAGTTGAAAGCTTCCGGGTACCGCCAAATTGTCGGGGATGTGATCACCGTCAACACCGCGAAGACCTATGGTCTGGAGGGATTGTTAATCCAATCCGGTCAGGAATCCATCCTTAGAGCGATGGCAGATGCGCAGTTGGTCTACCGTTATTTGAGCAAAAATCATGCGATATCGATCATACTGAATGACCTGGTTACACGGGAACATCCGAATTTGCTTATTTTAAATGAACGGAATGAAGTCGTATTCGAGAACCTGACCGACTTTGAGAACAATCCGCTGACCGAAAATCACATGTATCTGACCAACACGAGTCTGGAATTCCACCAATCCCAGGTCCAAAATGTGTTCATGGTGGACGATTACCAGCTCACGGTTAACGCCTATGAAACGACCCTGGACAACAAGAACTACAAGGTATACATGCTGGAAAAAGGACAACCCTATGCCTTTGCACAATTCGGCATAACAACGTTCACGGACGCATCGATGGAGCCTATCGTTGCCGAATCCCCTGCCATGCAGGCGGTATTAAAGAACATTCGGGCACTTTACGAGAATCATGAACCGATCTATCTGCTGGGTGAGGCGGATTCCGGTAAATCTTTTCTAGTCAAACATATTCATCAGATGTACTCTGCCGGCGGACTGTTATTACAGATCGATCTCTCACAAGTGCCTTCCGGTCATTTGCACAAGATACCACTCGCCAAGGTTCGAAATGTAGAGATTAACCACATGGAGACACGTATGGAAGATCCGGAGTTGCTCTCCTTTATCCAGAGCTGCCTTCATAACCGGATTGGGGTGTTTATACTTGGGGAGCAGGCATTGAACCCACATTGGTCACTCGATCTGGAGCTTAATACAATCATGATGCCAAATCTTGCGGATAGACCAGAAGATCTGGCCCCACTGATGCAGCATTTTCTTACGGGAAATTACCAGAAGTACGGAACTACTGCGGTTAGAATAAAAGAAGATGCACTGCAGCTGATCCAAGAACAGATCACACATATGAATGTCAACCAACTGAAACATCTGATCAAGCAGGTTGCACTCAATGAGCAGGAGTATGTCATCTCCACCGCTACCTTATCCCGCTTGCTGGATCAGCAACCTTCTTCAAGTCCAATGAAGTTGAACGGTACGCTGAAGGAGATCGAAAAAGAAGTGATTCAGATTGTGCTTCAGGAGGAAAACAACAATCAATCGAAGGCTGCGGAGCGTCTGGGGATTAACCGGGCCACATTATGGCGTAAACTTAAAGATTAACTTTAAGTTTGCGTCTTTTTTATCGCCTTGTTGTGTTGCATTTTTAAACACTATAATACTTATTTAAAATTTACAATAATTTATTGTTGCTATATTAAACGATATGGGATAATATAATCCCTGCAAGCGCTTCATAAAAACGATTACTTCATAAGGAGCTAACTACTATGAACATTAAAGCAACTTTAGATCGCATCCCTGGCGGTATGATGGTTGTCCCCCTGCTGCTTGGTGCAACGATCAATACATTCTTCCCGAATGCTCTGCGCATTGGTGGATTCACGGAAGCTCTCTTCGTTAATAGTGCCAGTACGCTGATTGCGCTGTTCCTCTTAATTGCCGGTACACAGATTACGTTCAAAACGGCAGGTTCATCTGTCGGCAAAGGTTTGACCTTGCTTACGTTCAAATGGGTGATTGGTGCAGGCCTTGGTTTTATCGCTATTTTGTTTGCGGATTCAAGCGGTTTATTCCTGGGTCTGGCCCCACTTGCCATTATCGCTGCGATGACCAACTCTAACGGTGGTCTTTACATCGCACTCGCTGGTCAATACGGTAAAGAAGATGACAAGGCAGCTTACCCTTTCCTCGCGCTCAGTGATGGTCCATTCCTGACCATGGTAGCGCTCTCGATCTTTGGTGCAATGGGCTTTGCGAACGGCATGTTCTCCCCGATGGCATTCGTTGCTGTATTGCTTCCACTCATCGTTGGTGTCATTATTGGTAATCTGGACCGTAATCTGGGGGATTGGCTTTACAAAGGCAGTGACAAACTTGTTCCGTTCTTTGCATTCTCCCTGGGTATGGGAATCAACTTCTCCTCCATCATCCAAGGTGGTCTAGGTGGCATTCTGCTTGGTGTTCTAACCGTGCTTCTCACAGGCGGAATCGGATACTTCTTGTTCAAAGCCATTGGCTGGAACCCGATTGTTGGTGCTTCCGAAGGTTCAACAGCCGGCAATGCGGTAGGTACACCTGCTGCCATCGTGGCTGCTAATGCTTCATTTGGCCCGATTGCGGAGATTGCTACGGTGCAAATTGCGGCGAGCGTTGTAACGACAGCTATCCTGTTACCGATCTTCATCGGGTTCCTCTCCAAACGACTGGAGAAATCAGGTGGCGTCGAGAAATACAATCAACGACCAACCACATAAATGATTTTGATCTGATCTGATGAATTTAATTGACAATCTAATCCGAACGGACTTTTTATAAAATTGTGCTTACAAGGAGGGATGACTGCATGAAATTAGCCATTATTGCAGATGATTTGACCGGTGCCAATGACAGCGGGGTGCAGCTTGCCCGCCATGGCTTGAAAACCAGTGTTCTTTTTAATATGAATGAAGAACCTCTTACACAATACGATGCTGTCGTCTTTGATACAGATAGTCGTTCCATATCTCCGCAGGAAGCGTATGATCGTGTATATCGGGCTGCTGAGTTGCTAACGAATAATGGATTTGAGACGATTTTCAAAAAGATGGACTCCACCATGCGCGGCAATATCGGCATCGAGATTGATGCTGTGTATGATGTAGTTAAGCCTGATTTTATGATGATTGCTCCAGGATATCCGAAAAATAACCGGACTATTCTGAACGGAATTCATTACCTGAATGGCGTTCCACTGGCAGATACTGAAATTGCCCATGATCCGAAGACACCTGTAACGATTTCCTACCTTCCGGACTTATTGAAACTTCAAACCAAGTACGAAGTTGGCGAGATCACCGTCGCCGATCTGGAAGCCGGCCAGCATCATCTTTGTGCCAAGCTGAAACAGTTGAAGGAAAACAATACTCCTTACGTCCTGGTAGACTCCACCGAGGAAAGCCATCTGGAGCTGGTACTACAGATGACTCGCGAGTTGGATTATACCTTTGCCTGGGCAGGCTCAGCGGGTATTGCCAACTACCTCCCTGCTCACTTTGCACTTGAATCCAAGTCTACCGCGCTAACCATACCCGAGAATCCGGGTCCAATCCTGACGGTGGTGGGCAGTGTAAACAAAAATTCGCGCGAGCAGTTGAGTCGCTTGCTGCGCAAATCCCGCGTGGCTTCTGTCTCCTTCCACTCCTTCAAAGCGGTATCCGCGACCGCAGACCGTGCAGAAGAGATGGAACGTGTCTATAACGAGGTCCGCGACAAAGCGCTGGAAGGACAAGATGTCGTCCTTTACTCCACCGCTGAACAGATTGATATTGAATTGGCTCGTGCCACGGGCGAAGTTCGGGGACTTAATCACACCGAAGTTAGCAATGAAATTGTACTCGCGATGGGTGAGATCTGTGCCAGACTATTGGAAGAGGGACTATTCAAGGGTGTCTCCATGACTGGTGGCGATACGGCAAAACAAATCTGTCTGAAATGGAATATTAGCGGCTTCGAGCTGCTGGATGAGCTTGAAATCGGCGTGCCGATCTCCAAGTTTATAGGCATTGATGATCTGCATGTGATTACCAAAGCAGGCGGATTCGGCAAACCAGATGTCTTTATCCATGCGATTCAAAAATTAAAAGGAGGTATTCTCGTATGAAACCTACAATCGGAATTACGATGGGCGACGCAGCAGGTATTGGACCGGAGATTATTATGAAAGCACTGGGTCATCAAGAGATGTATGATCAGTGCAATCCACTCGTGATTGGTGATGCGAAGATTCTGGAGCGCGTACTGCCGATCATCGGCTCAAGTCTGAACGTTAACGCGATTCAAGAGCCTTCCGAAGCCAAGTATGAATTCGGTACTGTAGATGTGATTGATTTGAACCTTGTCCCTGCGGACTTGGAATACGGCAAAGTATCTGCCGTGGCTGGGGATGCAGCATTCCAGTTTCTCGCCAAAGCCATTGATCTGGCCAAAAAACACCAGATTCACTCCATCTGCACAGCACCTTTGAACAAGGAAGCCCTGCATCAAGGAGGGCACCTATATCCAGGCCACACCGAAATTCTGGCGGACCTGACGGATACGCAGGACTTCTCGATGATGCTGACGACGCCTAATCTGAGAGTCATTCACCTGACGACACACATGGGTCTGATTGATGCCATCGCGAGTATTAACCCGGAAAGAACCTACACCGTTGTGAAGCTTGCCCATGATACGTTGAAAAAAGCAGGCTTTGAGAATCCGCGCGTAGCCGTATGCGGAATCAATCCTCATGCCGGAGAGAACGGACTGTTCGGCAACGGAGAGGAAGAAGAGAAACTGCAGCCCGGCATTGAGCGTGCGCAGCAGGAAGGCATTAACGTTGTTGGTCCACTCCCGGCGGACACACTCTTCTTCCGCGCTGGCCGCGGCGACTTCGATATCGTTGTAGCTTGCTATCACGACCAAGGCCATGCGCCAATTAAGGTAATGGGCATCGAGGAAGGCGTGAACATCACCGTTGGTCTGAAGGGCGGAATCATTCGTACGTCGGTTGACCACGGTACAGCCTTCGACATCGCAGGCAAGAACATCGCCGATGACAAAAGCATGCTGGCTGCCATCCGCTCCGCCATTGAGCTGGCACCGAAGGATCAGGGATAACACCAAGATTCATCCGGTACATGCGTGAGTCTGATCGTAAGATCAGAAAGAAAAAGGCAAACCCTTTTTTAGTTCATGGGTTTGCCTTTTTGTATGTGTCATCCACGCCAACCTATCTCAAGGGAACAACATACGCTTATTTTTATCACCCACCGTATCCAACCCCAACCATCTAGGCAAAAAACCAACTTAGAATAATAATTCCCAGCCAGATGAAAAAGGAAGCCCCGCAAGCAATAATTTCATAGAAATGAATCTGAAACAGCCTGTACGCACCCTGATCTGTTTGGCGAAGCCCGAAGAAATCACAATGCTGATTGATATAGATCAGTCCGCAAGCAAAGGCTAGACCTGATAATATAACGGCAGAAGTCGGTAGACTCATGACATAGAGCGGATTCCCACCTGTATCAAAGCTGATCTCCCACCCGAACCATTTTGAAATCAGGAATGTAAGCACAATGAGTAGAAACACAAGAAGTCCTAGACTAAAAGGATGTTGCCTGTAATCAATCAGACGCATAAAGGTTTGCATAAAATGACTTTCAGGCTTTAAATCCGCCTCTTGCTCCTTCAGGTCTCCCCTGTCATCATTCATAATGTAGAAAAACGAGAAGCAAATGATGCCCACGAATATGGTGATCTGTACCATACGTAAAGCCAGACCGAGGTGAAAGACAGCGATAATTGCATGGATGATTAGGAGAGACAAAATCAGTCTGCCGCCTACAGCCTCTCGGTCTTTCCACATTCGATTCACGAATTGCTGTGCAGGCACCCTCTCAGCATGTATTTCTAGAACTTCATCCTTCATTGGAGCTTCTTGCTTCCGTTTATGCTGAATCATGATATAAGCGAATATCATCATGCATAATCCGATTGCCAAAAGGGCCCATGCTGATCCAGGGTAGAGATCATAAGAGTCAGCTACATCCACGATCCACAACCCATCCAAAATGACGATAAAAATACCTAACATAAGTAGATAAGGTGCTGCTTTATAAACGATTTATCTTCACTCCTTTGTTACAAGTTACAAGCATTATGGGAAGTGATTATTTTTACCCTGACAGGGACAGGGGTGAATCTATGTTCAACAGCTCACATAGGAGCTTATGTTATGTTATGCTAAACTGAATATATATCAGCGAAATCCAAAGCATCACATATATAAGGTATTATGAATACAATACAGATTTTATAGATGAGAAAAAGGAAGAGATTCAATGGGAAGAAAACAATCTTTTACCGAAACAGAGCTACTGGATACGACCAAGAAATTAATTCTGGAGCATGGCTACGACGGTTTTCATCTCAAGCTGCTCTCACAGCATCTCTCCGGAGCCCGAAGCACGATATATCAATATTACGCCAATAAAGAAGAGATTGTTGCTGCTTGTATGAAGCGCGTAATAGCAACCGTGTTGGAGAATTCATTAGCCGTTGATGAGACTGATCCCATGGATGCTCTTGAGCAACTGCTTCTGATCTACGCAGAAGAATCGACGCTCCATCAACTTCTGGGAGATGCCAGCAAAATTAATACGACTAATTCTGCTGCAGCAGCGAGAGATCTTGAATTCATTGAGGAAGCACATCAGACCCTCAAAATTCAATTATCACGCTTATTTGAACGCGCACAGCAGGATCAGGCCCTCCGGCAAGATATCCCTCTACCTGTACTTGTTGGTGTATTCTTCAACTTGATTAATACGCCTAACATGATGAATATCCCTACGCCTGATTGGGGAAAGCTGCTGTTCCAAATGTGGATCGGAGGAGCCAAGAGCTAACTTTGTTCTTGGATTTAATTTGACACAAGTGTCATTTATGTCGTTTAATGATGAAGACCGCGTGGCCGCGCATCTAATTTGACACATGTGTCAAAAAAAGAGAAGGAGTTGAACAGATCATGTTTTTAGCGATGAAGGAGCTAATGCATAGTAAAATGAAGTTTTTGATGATTATCATCATCTTCGTACTCATGGCATGGTTGGTATTTATTTTATCCGGTCTGGGAAATGGATTGTCTACACTAGCCGCATCAACATTCAAGACCATGAAGGCTGATTATGTCATCTTTGAAGAAGGGGCTCAGTCTTCCATGAGCAAGTCACTGCTGTCAGATCAACTGGTGGCGAAGGCGGAACAACTTCCTAATGTGGATGCTGCATCACCTATGGGTAGTTCAATGGCAACAGCAATGAAAGAAACGAGTACCAAGAATGAAGATAAAGTCGATATAGCGATTATAGGAATTAACCCAGGAAGCTTCCTGGAGCCAGCAATTGTAGAAGGTGAAAGCCTGTCTTCCGAGAATCCCACCGGGGTAGTTGTGAATTCGACCCTAAAAGATGAGGGCTATAATATCGGGGACACCTTTCAACTGGATGGCACGACGGAATCATTGACCATTATCGGATTTGTGGAGAATCAGACCTATAACCACGTTGCATCCGTATTTACGCCAATGGCTGAATGGCGGAAGATTGCCTTTGCGGCTCCAGGTTCAGATAAAGGAATTGCCGGACCGGTTAATGCGATCATGTTACAAGGCGAGAATATTGATCCAGAAGCTATAAATAAAGAGTTATCCAGTACGGATACCGTTACCCGGTCGGAAGCTGTGCAAGGCATGCCAGGATACAAAGAAGAGAACGGAACGATTCTGATGATGCTTGCCTTTCTGCTCGCGATCTCTGCATTTGTACTCGGGGTATTCTTCTATGTCATTACGATGCAAAAGACCAACCAGTTTGGCATTATGAAAGCGATCGGTGCCAGCAACCGTTTCTTGGGAAAAGCCATTATCTCGCAAGTGTTTGTCCTTTCCCTGACTAGCATTGTTGTTGGAATCTTGCTGACTTATGGGACAGCAGCAATTATGCCAAAAGGAATGCCATTTAAGCTGGAGACCAGTCTTGTCTTCAATTATTCTATTATCCTGCTGGTTATCGCTATGTTAAGTTCACTGGTATCTGTTCGCAAAATAACGAAGATTGATCCGCTTAAGGCGCTCGGGAGGGTTGAATAATGAGTAAGGGATTGCACATGCGGGAAGTCACCATGTATTATGCCGAAGGAAATAATCGGATCACCGCGCTCGATCATGTATCCATATCCGTGGAACCGGGGGAGTTTGTTGCTGTCGTTGGACCTTCTGGTTCTGGTAAAAGTACATTCTTGTCTATTGCTGGGGCCATGCTGAAAGCCTCCGAAGGAGATATTCAACTAAACGGAAATCATATTTCGAAGCTTACGGAGAAAGAGCTATCTAATATACGGCTGCAAGAAGTTGGATTTATTATGCAATCTTCCAATCTAGTTCCCTATCTAAATGTTCTCGATCAACTGTTAGTTGTAAAAAGAATGGCGGGAACGGTCAAAAAAGAGGATAAGGCATTTGCCACCAAACTGCTGGAAGAACTGGGGCTAGGTTTGAAGTTGAAAAGTTTTCCCGAAGAGTTATCCGGTGGTGAGAAACAACGCACAGCCATTGCGCGTTCGTTAATGAATAATCCCAACATCATCTTGGCCGATGAACCAACCGCCAGTTTGGACACCAAACGAGCCCATGAAGTGGTTAGTCTAATCGCGCAAGAAGTGAAATCACGCCAAAAAGCGGCCATTATGGTTACCCATGATGAGCGTATGCTTGAATATTGTGACAAGGTCTATCGGATGTATGATGGCGGTCTGTCCCTAGCCAAATCATAAATATATGGACTGAATCCTATCCGTGTCGTTAACTATTATTTTCATAAAAATCTTCTGTCCAGAAAAATAGCCCGTTAACTAGCAATTTAAGCCTGTCCATCACTCCGCTTGTTATCTCACGCTAGGCGCCATCGTCACTCGTGTCTTTCTCCCACAAGCATCATTTCATGTTTGCTCTGCGATGGTCTGCTCCGTCGATAGGCACTTGGTGACATACCGCTCTGTTTGTTGAAGATGCGATTGAACTGGGAAAAGCTGGCGAACCCACACTGTGCAGCAATGTCCGTAATTTTTTCACTCGAATTCAGCAGCAATTGCTGGGCATTTCGAATACGGGTCATCTGTACATACTCCGTGAAGGTAAAACCAGTGACCCTGTTGAATTGGCGGGACAAGTGGTGGGCACTTACATAAAACCGCCTGGATACCTCTTCCAAAGATAAATCCTGCTGATAATGGCTGTGAATATAGGATGCAATGGCATACATGCGCCGGGACATCGATGATCCTGTCTCTTCTCGCACATACCCGTTCTCTGCCGCGTAACGATGAATGGCACATAGAAATTCTACAAATTTATGATGGATCACAACCGGTTGAAGTGTAGATCGCTGCTGGGATATGGCAAAAATGTCATTGATGGGCGCGAGGATTTCTTTGCGCCGTTCTTCCGGGAAGCGGAAAATCGGAACCTCATCATCAAATATGGAGAATAGTTCGTTGTAACCGTTCTCAAGTCCGGGCATATGGCGAGGCATCGCAAAATTAATCATCAACCGTTTTGGCGGTGTACCTTTCGGATACTGCGTCTTATGCAGCAAAGAAGGTCGCAGCAGCACGATATCCAATGGCTGAATCTCATATAAACTGCCTTCAATAATATGCGCAGCCGTACGATCCAGAAGAATACAGACTTCATAGAAATCATGAAAGTGCTGAAACTCCATATTCAAGTCATGGGAGCGTTCGTCGTAGTCCAAATGATAAAAGAGTTCGTCTCCAGGCTGATTGACATGGATTACATATCCCTGCTCGTATGTCAAAACGGATGTTGTCATGGACATGCCTCCTATCCCGATACTAATGATTTTATTTTAGCATGAAATGCAATAAAAATACGTCTTTTTCAGCATACATTACGTAGTTTGCTCCCTTTCCCCTTTGTTATGATAGAGTTGATATGTTAGCGCTTGCAGTATACTTGCTCCAACGACGACTACAGCCTGTACTTACTACAAACCAAGGTGGGAAACCAACATGAAAATGAATTCCTTGTATACTCGGATCCATACCATAGTTAAACACTTGGAACGTGCACGACTGACCTCAAAGACATATATACCGGAGCTTTATCATAAAGAAAGTGGTTACCACTCCTGGGAACTGGTGCATGAAGACCCTTCCTCCTGGAACGTATTTCGTAAAGGGGATGGCTGGGGTGGTAAAGATGTACACAGCTGCTTCAAAACCCGGATTCGCATCCCGGATCATATGGAAGGAAAAAAAGTCGTATGTACCATCGTCACCGGTGCGGATGATATCTGGAACTATGATAATCCACAATTTCTGGCATTCCTCAATGGGGAACTGATCTGTGGTCTGGATGTGAACCATACGGAAATTGACCTGACACCTGCTGCGGCAAAAGGGGACGAATTCGAACTGGCTCTATATGCGTACTGTAGTACTTCGGCAGCCGATGTCTTTCTCAATGTCTATGTAGCTGAGCATCATCAGCCTGTCACCGATCTATATTACGATCTTAAGGCTGCGCTCGATGCGGCGGATCTGCTGCGTGAGGATGATCTGGAGCGTCTGAATTTGGTCGAACATCTGAATAAAGCCGTGAATCTGCTGGATTTGCGTCAGGAGAACAGCGCAGAATTCCATGCGTCAGTACCGGAAGCTCGCCAATATTTGCAAGATCATGTCTATGGTGATGTCCGCCCTGCTGGTGATCACATCCCTACCGTGCATTGTATTGGACACACGCATATCGATGTGGCATGGCTATGGACATTGGATCAGACCCGGGAGAAGGTCATTCGCAGCTTCGCGAGTGTACTATATCTCATGGACAAGTTTCCAGAATACACGTTCATGTCCTCGCAACCCCAGTTATATGCGTACCTGAAAGCAGACTACCCGTCTCTCTATGAAAAAATCAAGGAGAAGGTAGCCGAAGGCCGCTGGGAAGCGGAAGGCTCGATGTGGCTTGAAGCCGATTGTAACTTAATCTCAGGCGAATCCATGATTCGTCAGATTATATACGGGAAGCGTTTCTTCAAGGAAGAGTTCGGCGTAGAGAACCGTGTGCTCTGGCTGCCGGATGTATTTGGTTATAGTGCAGCGATGCCGCAGATTATGCGCAAGAGTGGCATTGATTATTTTATGACCACCAAAATTGCCTGGAATGATACGAACCAGATTCCGAACGACACAATGTACTGGAGAGGCATCGACGGATCAGAGGTCTTAACGCATTTCATCACAGCGACAGACTATGACAAGCATCCCGATTTCAGACAACGTCGCTTCGAGACAACTTATAATGGACGATTCAACGCCTCTCAAGTCAAAGGCACGTGGCAGCGATACCAGAACAAAAACATTAATGCAGATGTTCTGCAATGTTTCGGATTCGGGGATGGCGGCGGTGGACCAACCGAAGAGATGCTGGAGCATGGCAGACGACTTGATGTTGGATTGCCGGGTGTGCCTGCGGTGAAACGTACCTTTGTACGCGAGTTTTTCGAGAAGTTGGAGCAAAATCTGGTGGATGTGCCTTCCGTTCCCCGCTGGTCGGGTGAGCTGTATCTGGAGTATCACCGCGGTACCTACACTTCCATGGCCCGCAACAAACGGTACAACCGTCATAGCGAATTTGCGTTGGCTGATGCCGAGCTGTATGCCATGATTCATCGTCAGGCGAATGCCCAGGCAGCCTATCCAACCGATGCACTGGAGCACGCATGGAAGCTGACGATGCTGAACCAGTTCCATGATATTCTGCCGGGCAGCTCCATTGAGCAGGTATATGTGGATTCCAAAGAGCAATATGAAGAAGTGCTGCGTGTCACGGATGAGCTGAAAGACAGCGCACTGAACGGCATTGCAAGCCAAATTACATCTGATGGCGAAGCCATTGTCGTATTCAACACCACCGGATTCGTACGAACAGATGTGGTTGAACTGCCTGCTTTTGCGAGAAAAGTGACCGTCCATGATGGAGATCGCCCTGTACCAAGCCAGCGTACTCCTGAAGGCGGACTTGTGTTCCTTGCAGAGAACGTGCCGGCATCCGGGTATAAATCCTTCCGAATCACACCGGATCTGACAGAAGAACTTGTCGCGAGCGTATCGGTTGCACAGTGGGAAGCCAATCAGCGTCACATCCATACACCTTGGTTCGATATTCAACTGAATGAACGTGCCGAGTTCATATCCGTATGGGACAAGCTGGAGGGGCGTGAGCTGCTTCAGTCTGGCAAGCGTGGTAATGTGCTGCAAGTGTTCGAGGATCGACCTGCGGAATATGAGGCATGGAACATTGACGACTATTATGAACAGCATATGTGGGAGATTAACAACCTGCAGTCACTGGAGTGGGTTGAAAGCGGGCCGGTGCGTTCCGTGTTGCAAGTGAAGCGACAGTTCCTGGACTCTGTCGTTGAACAAACGATTATCTTCTACGCGCATACACGCCGAATTGATTTCCGCACGTTAGTGGATTGGAAACAGGAGCATTTGCTGCTGAAAGCAGCCTTCCCGCTGGATATCTGGAGTGAAAAAGCGGTCTACGAGATCCAGTACGGCAACGTGGAGCGTGCTACTCACCGGAATACAAGCTGGGATCAAGCCAGGTTCGAAGTATGCGGACAGAAGTGGGCCGATCTGGCGGAGAACGGTTATGGCGCTGCTCTGCTGAACGACTGCAAATATGGATATGATATTCATAACTCGGTGATGCGACTGTCGCTGATCAAGAGCGCGACGTACCCGAATGAAAATGCCGACAAAGAGCAGCACGTATTCACCTACGCGCTCTATCCGCATCAGGGCGACTTCCGTGAAGGACGTGTCATCCAAGCTGCTTATGATCTCAACCGTCCTTTGGTAGCCCGTGAGATTGCATCGCAAACCGGCACGTTACCTGGGTTGTGGTCACTCGCATCGGTTGATCAGGATAATGTCGTACTGGAGGTTATCAAAAAAGCCGAGAATAACGATGATATGATCATCCGTCTCTATGAAGCACATGGCCGCCGCAGCCGTGCTTCCCTGCAATTGCCTGAAGGAGCAGGTGCCACGGCGTACGCGTGTGATT
>JADGJL010000011.1:0-67011 GCA_027600665.1 Irineochytrium annulatum | reverse complement strand
CGTGTGATTTGCTTGAGAATAACGAAGCGGAATGCGCCGTGGAAAATGGTCGGATTTCTTTTGATATCAAACCGTATGAGATTCTAACTTTCCGTATTCCTGCGAGACACTAGCAGAACTTACGCAACGCGGAAAACTGCAACAACCCTTAAATTGCTCCAATAATGAAAGGCTGCCTCCTGTCATATCTGACATGGGAGCAGCCCTTCCTTATTTTCTATGTATTACACGTTATATTCTCATACCACCACTGCATCCTAGTTGAAGTCCATCCAGAAAAATTGAGAGATGGCAATCCCTAGCCCGATAAGATTAGCCACAATAAAAAACCACTTTTTCGCCCTTCTACTTGTTTGTTCCCCCGTCCATAAACTCCAGGCTACAATCCCATTCACCACAACCATAATAATCAGCGCGAACCACCAGTTAGCCACCACTAAACATCGCCCTCCCCTGAACAACCTGCTTATGACCCCATAGCTATGCTGCTTGCCATCCAGAATTCCACAGATGTATGCTCTTATCGTTATTAATATAGCCCGATAAGGTAGGCTATGCCTAGATACAATTCAATTAAAAACACCCTTTGGAATTTCACTGGTAACCCAGAGGGACCAATAATTATTCCAAAAGGTGCGCAGGTTATAATGGCGTTTAATCACATCGTACTTACAGTCTGGAACACATTTAATTTTTTATTGATCCATACTTGGCAGCAAGTGACTCGAACAGTTTTTCATATTGCTTCGTAAAGTTGGGCAGATATTGCTTGTCCTTCTTTAAAATTCTTCGTACTCACTTGGGTCCTGATCCCACAACCGTCCATCCGGACGATTAAATGCAGAAATGACCTGCATCTCTTCTGTGCTCAAATCAAAATCAAATATATTGATATTTTCCTGCTGATGCTGCAAGGAGCCCGCTTTCGGAATTGGAATGGAGCCCAGCTGAACATGCCAGCGCAGAATGATCTGGGTCGGTGTTTTGCCATGCGTTTCCGCGATCCGAAGAATGTTCTCATCCTTCAGAATATCCTGTACAGCATCATTGCCACGTCCGATCGGACTCCAGGATTCGTTCACGATGCCATGCTTCGTATCCTGTTCCCGCTGACCAGCTTGGTCAAAGAACGGATGCAGCTCAATCTGATTCAGGCTCGGTGCTACCCCCGTCTCCTTAATCAGGCGTTCATTGTGCTCAGGCAGGAAATTGCTGACGCCGATGGATCGGATATATCCACGCTTTTTGGCTTCGATCAGTGCTTGCCATGCCTCGACATACATGTCCTTCTTCGGATTGGGCCAGTGGATCAGATACAGGTCATAATAATCCAGATCCGCTCTGTACAATGATTCCTGAATCGCCACGAGTGCTTTATCCTGAGCGTGATAACGCCCAGGCAGCTTCGAGGAAATCAGCAGGTCTTCTCTGGCGATGGAGCTTTGCTTAATTGCTCTGCCCACGGTTGCCTCATTCTCATAGTTATACGCCGTATCAATTAATCGATAACCCGCATCCATGGCAGACGCGATCGATTTAACGCCTTCTTCACCTTTCAGACTGTAGGTACCAAATCCAATTGCAGGTACTTTCAAGCCATCGTTCAATGTATATTCCGGAATCTGATGGTTCATGTGAGAACTCTCCTTTGCCAAAAGGTTAGATTTTCGTTCCGAGATTAGATTGTTAGAAAATAAACGTCCTCTCGTTATTCTACCCCTTCACGCCGGCTTGAATCAATGCGAACTCCTCTACATCTAAGCCATCCAATAACACTTCAACTCGGTAGACCTATCACAGACATACACATCTATTTGCCATCTCCTACAATTATATCTGTGATGATGTCTAACTGTTTCTCTACCGCAATAGGGTCACTCGGAAGGAACTGATCAAAGTTAATGGAGTATACGTGACCCGCTTTCCCGGCTGGTGAGGCATCAATCAACTTTTGCACATCCTTGAGCTTGTCCTCAGCTCCCTCATTGACGGCCAGGAACAGACGGTCACCGATAAATTCGGGAATGACCTCGGTGGATATCTCCCACGTTTCTCCATGAATGACGTCCGACTCTACCTTGGCCGCTGGCTTCAACCCAAGATATTTATAAATAATGTTGCCCCCCATATTGGTATCTCCGTATACAAAAAGAGCATCTGGACGCACGTTTAATATAGAATACGTTTCATCCGCACGAACATAAGGGCTAATTTTCGCTTTGTACGCTGCGATTTTGGCTTTGAATTGCTCATTCCATAACCGTGCTTCTTCTTGTTTCCCGAGAATATCCCCAAACATCTCCACATCTTTAATCGGGTCATTATACTGCTCGACAACAATGGTTGGAGCGATCTGACTCAGTGCATCATACCCCCCTTCCACAGCTTCTGCGAATGCTGCCGTTGTCACAATCAGATCTGGCTCCAGTGACAGGATTTTCTCGGCATCTGGCGGAACGCCCACATCTGAAATACCGGAAGTATCATCTATAAGTGGGTTATCCAGAATATATGTCGTTGTGCCAACCGGCTTCACCCCCAACGCCATCAATTCGCCCAAGTGATAGAAGCTGACGACTCGCTGTGGGTTCACAGGAATCTCGGTTGAGCCTTTCAGATGTTTATATATCCGCGTTTCCACAGCTGCGTTGTCTGTAGCTACAGCAGTATTCGTATCTGATGAAGCCGGCTGGGAAGCCGTTGCTCCTGGAGTACTGCTGGTCTGGCAAGCACTTAGAAGCAAGGATGTGCATAATAACATCATCGCCCCAAAGGCTGGTCTTGAAAATCTAAACATGGATGTGTCTCCTTCCCCAATCCGTTGATAATAAGTCTCATTCTCATTATGAGAACCGGAGTTAGGGGTTACAATAGACGATTCTAACCCACGTAATGGATTATACTGAACTTGAACCTGTTTCCGATATTGTGTACGAAATTGTACTGGCGATAAGCCGGTATGCTTTTTGAACAAGCGACTGAAATAATACATATCCGCATAACCCACATTGCTCGCGATTTCCTGGATCCGAGCTTCGGATCTTAGAAGGTACTGCTTGGATCTGTGAACCCGCACATGAATAAGATATTCAATCGGTCCTAGTCCAATCTGGTTTTTGAACAAACGGGATAAATAGCTGGCGCTGCAATGGTATCTCTTGGCCAGTTCCTCGGCTGTAATCAGCTCGCTATAGTGATCGTGAATATAGTGGATTGCGTCAGTGACGATATTGGGTTTGCTGTTTTCCTTTTTAGCCCATGTCTGAATCTGCTGCCGCATGATCTCGTACACCAACGGAAGAAAAACTGACTGTGCCTGTAGCTTGTCTATGGAGGCGGGTTCTTGCCACAGACGGTTCATGGCTTCACACTTTTCCTGAACAGGGAGTAATGCATACGGTGCAAACCCATACGTCATCTGGAAACCCTTTCGATCTTCCGGCGATGCACACTCGGCTGTATATAAAATCAGATAACAGGCAAAGTCCTGTTCCAACGGTGTAATACTTAGCCCAGCATCTGCTCCCCCGTGCAATATGTATGCTGAATGAGTCTGGTAGACCTCGCCTGATATCCTTATCCTAGCCTCTCCATGCGTAGTGATTAAGAAGAAGCTGTTATGCGCCACATCGTGATCAGGAACCGTTCCATGCTCCGCACGATAATACCGAATATCCAGTAATCTAACGGCCGTTCGGCTCCACTGTTCGATATGAGCTTCCCAATCCATACACGTTCCCCCTACTTCTTCGTTCTTAAAATATGCCTATTATATCACAGACAAAAAACCATCAACCCAGATGAGTTAATGGCTTAGGAATGAATAGTATATTGGAAAAGGATAGAGCTGTTATGAGCCCCTAGTACTCTCGCACCAATTGTTTATCCTCTTTCAGTTGCACAATGTCATGTCCAGTTGGATTTTGGAAGGCCCGCAGTCCAAAAGTTGACGCCACCGCGAAGATATGGTCAAAGATATCCGCCTGAACGTTCTCATATACACCCCAGTTGATATCATTGCTGAATGCATAGATTTCCAGAGGCAGCCCGCGATCTTCCGGTGCTAATTGTCGCACAATCATCGTCATATCTTTATTGATCTTCGGATGGTTCCTCAAATATTGATGGATATATTCCCGGAATACACCGATATTTGTGAGCTGTCTGCCGTTCACGTTGCTTTCAGTATTCACCTGATGCTCCATGTTGTAAGCTTGAATTTCTTTAAGTTTGGAAGTGACATAATCCGTCAGGTAATGAATCTTCTCAAATTCAGCCACCATCTCTTCCGTACAAAAACGAATACTGCTGATGTCGATATAGATGCTCCGCTTAATTCTTCTGCCACCGGACACCTGCATGCCTCTCCAGTTCCGGAACGAGTCCGATATGAGGGCATAGCTTGGAATCATCGTAATCGTTTTATCAAAATTCATCACTTTCACTGTGTTCAGTGTAATGTCGATAACGTCACCGTCTGCATTATACTTTGGCATCTCGATCCAGTCACCAACACGCACCATATCGTTCGACGATAGCTGTACACCAGCCACGAGGCCAAGGATCGAGTCTTTGAATACGAGCATTAATACCGCAGATAACGCACCAAGTCCACTGAGGATAATTAGCGGATTTTGTCCGATCAGGCTGGAGATGACGATAATACCCCCGATAATGAACAGGACGATCTTCGCTACCTGAATGTAGCTCTTGATTGGGCGAATCTTCGACACCTCATAGGTACGATAGATATCATCGAATACATTAAGCAAAGCATTCAGTACCGTGATCATGATGACAATCATGTAGGTCATTGCTGCTTTTTCAATTATGGCCTGATAGGGCGAGAAAATATAAGCCGAATAATAGATAATAATAGCCGGCACGAGATGCGACAGCTTCTGAAATAAATTTTTCTGAACCACGATGTGGCCCCACTTGAAACGGTTGTTACTTACAATACGATGCACCGTCTTCAGTACCACTCGCTTGGCAATCACATTCGCCAATATCGAGATCACTGCTATAAAAATAATCATAATGATGTTTGAAAGATAACCAATGGAGGGTCCACTCATGCCGAGTTCTTCTAGTTGATTTTTGATAAAGTCCATTGTTTCCTCCTGACATAATCTAGTTTAGCCTATTATTATAAAGTAGTTTGAGAGGGCAAGCAAAGTTTGTGCTTCCACTCCGTTCTCCCTATATAAATTATATATAAAAAGGACCCAGTCATTCAAAGAATGATGGGTCCACTTCATTATGTTATCTTTTCATCCTGTTCACGTGAAATGTCCAATAACTCACTCACCGTCACCAAACGGTATCCTTCTGCGGCCAGTTCCTCCACCAGCACACGAACCGCCTCCACCGTCTGGGAACGATCCCCGTATCCGTCATGGAATATGAGCGCGCTTCCAGGTTTTACCGCAGACCGGGTATGCTCCACAATATGCTCAACGCCAGGATTATCCCAATCCTTCGCATCACCGTTGACCGCACCAATTGTGCGATATCCACGCTCCGCTGCCAGAGACAATATATCATCGTTTACGCCAAAATACGGCGGTCGGAAGCTGCGGGCAGGTTGCCCCGTAACTTCTTGAACAAGATGTTCTGCGCGTTGCAACTCTTCCCCGGCTTCCTCCAGCGTCAGCTTGGTCAGGTCCGGATGCGTGTATGTATGGTTTGCGATCTCATGCCCTTCACGGTGTACCTCCGCCGCAATCTCCGGATAGCCTCTATCTCTTGGCCAATCATGAAAAAAGTTGCCTGCCCACCGGCACGACGGAATATCTCAAGTACTTGAGGTGTATACACCGGATGCGGCCCATCATCAAACGTAAACGCCACAACCTTTTCCCGAACAGACTCCTGCTCTACCATCGCGATATTGACCATAAATAATGACCCCTCTCTGCAACTGACTGGCTACATACCCCTTATTATTCCATGTTCATAGACCGCGGTCTAGTCCAGAAACCACACCTTGCGAAATCCTGAATCAAGCCGATATCCACCAGAAAGAGAGTACAGTGAGCGAGCAGCAAGCGCTTCTACCGCCACGCCCTCCAGTCCAGCCTCCAACTAACCTTTGATCGCACCTGCGATCATGCTCTTCTGCACCTGTTTGTTCAACAGCAGATAGATGATCACCGTTGGCACCGTCGTAATCATCAGTCCCGCACCAATGATGCCCCATTGCGTAATGTACGTTCCCACCATCGACATCATGCCCACCGTTAATGTCTGATAAGCCGTGTTATTGATAAACGTGACCGCAAACATCAACTCATTCCAGCACGACAAAAACGTGAAGATGGCTACCGTTGATATAGCCGGGGTTACCAGAGGCAGAATAATAGAGAAAAACGTCCGGTAGATGCCGCAGCCGTCGATCACCGCCGACTCCTCCATCTCTCGCGGGATACCTTTGAAAAAGCTGCCCAGAATGAATACTGCCATCGGAATGCCAAACGCCACATAGGGAATGATCAGTGACCAATAACTGTTGAGCAGGCTTAGATTCTTCAAAATAATAAATAATGGCAGCAGCGCCGCATGAATCGGCACCATCATACCCAGCAAAATAAGCGTCATCGTGAACCCGCTGAGCTTCCAGTTCATTCTTGTGATTGCGTATCCCGTCATCGAAGAAAGGATCAGTACCAAGACAATGGAGGCCACAGTAACCAGCACGCTATTCATAAAATAGGTCAGCACATGGCCGTCGGACATGGCTTTGGTGTAGTTGCTCCACAGAAACGCCTTCGGCAATCCGGCAACATCGCCGCTGAAGATTTCACTGTTATCCTTCAAGGAAAACAGCGCCAGCCAGATGAGTGGGTAGATCTGCACAATTGCGACGAGGATCAGAAACGCTTGCAGGAACACTTTCCCGATTGGTCCGGAGATGGACCTAGGCTTGGGCTTTTTTTGCAACATGACTTCTACGGTACTCATGCCTCATGCCTCCTTCTATTCCGTTTTGAACAATGAATTAATGAGGATCGTACATACCAGACACTCCACAATGATAAATACCGAGATTGCACTGCCATATCCGTACCGGAACGTATCAAAAATGGTGGCGTACATCAACGTGCTCGGCACTTCAGTGGTATAGAACGGCCCGCCGCCCGTCAGCACATAGATCAGGTCAAACACCTTAAATGCGCCAATAACCGAAAATACAAGGCTTACCTTCAGGATGGGCTTCATTAAAGGGATCATAATGGACCACGCCGTGCGAAGACGTGAAGCACCATCCATTCTTGCAGCTTCCAGCACATCCTGTGAGACGGATTTCGCTCCTGCGTACATCAGCAGCATGTGATACCCCACGTACTGCCATAGGGTTGGGATAAAAGAAGCCGCAAGTGCCGTGTGCTTCTGACCCAGCCAATCTTGCGCCCAATGGGATAAGCCGATATTTTGCAGCAGCACGTTCAGCAGGCCGTAATCGGCATTGTAGATTTTTGACCACAACTGGGCAATAACCACCGTTGAGATCAATACCGGGATGAAATACACGGTCCGGTAGAACCCTTCCCCCTTGACGTTGGACGCCAGAATCAGTGCGAGCACCAGCGAGATCGGCAGTTGAATGAACACCGAAGCGCCAGCGAACAGCAGGGAGTTTTTGATCGAATTCAGTACACGCGTATCCTTAAACATCTCTACATAGTTGTCCAGACCGATAAATGTCCCCCTACCTACGCCGTTCCAGTCCAACAGACTGTAATAACTGGAGACAAAGATCGGAATAAGCACAATGCCGCAGAACAGAATTAGTGTGGGCAGTACGAAGACAGCTATGGTGCCTTTATTGGAAAATACAGAGTTCATTGTTGTTCTCCTCTCAAAGGCGTGACCGGGATATGCCGGACCACGCCTTGTTTGGGCTTTAGCTGTTTAACCTACAGACTTAGCTCTGTTGGTTTGAGCTGTGCCATCTGTTTGCAGAACTCCTCCGGTGTTACATCGCCAGCCAGCAACTGGGCAATCAGGTTTTTGTGTGCTTCGGCAGACTCCGCTGGCAGAATGTTATCCCACCAGGCGATGAATGATGTCGCCGTTTTCATAATATCTGCCGCAGACAGATCTAGGGAGGACAGACTGGACGTGTCGAGTGCATCTGTTTTCCAGCTTGGCAGACCGGCTCCGGCCAGGAAACCTTGCGTACCCAGCTGCTCGCTCAGATACTTGAGGAATTCCACGGCTTCTTTCGGATGCTTGGTATTCTGGTTAATGTAAAAACCATCGACGGCTCCCCCGAAGATTTCGGTATTTGTGCCTTGCCCATCCTCAAACACCGGGAACGGAATCACTTTCACTTTGCCTTTGACTGCCGAAGACGGGTCCTCAATTCCTGCATTCACCCAGTTGGCCTGGAACATCATCGCCCCGTTACCTGCATTGAAAGCCCCAAGCATCTCGTCATAGCTCATGCTGAACATGCTGCTGTTGAAAGCTCCTGCTTGCGCAAGCTGCTGCATCTTGGTCGCGGCGGCAACAAAGTCGGGCGAATCCCACTTCGACGGATCTTTAAAGGCTTCCATTACCGCAGCATTGCCTGCCTGGCGCATCGCAATAATGTCGTACCAGTACATGCCTGGCCAACGGTCTTTTTCCCCAATCACAGCCGGAGTAATTCCTGCCGCTTTCAGCTTCTCGATTGCATCCAGCAGTTCGTTATAGGTGGTCGGAATCTTGGCACCCGCCTGCTCGAACAATTCCGTGTTCACGTAAAGGTTGGCGATATGTGTGTACACGGGCAATGTGTAGATTTTGCCGTCCATATTGATGGCCTCAGCCATACCCGGGCCCATCCGTTCTTTGATATCGTCCGTCAGGTAACTTGAGATTTCCAGCACATTACCGGATTTGATGTACGGCTGCATGAAGCTGCCGCCTCCCATGCCATAGAACAGGTCCGGCGCTTCACCAGCTGCAATCGATGTTTTGACTTTGGTTTTGTACTGTTCTCCTGTCGTGCCCGTACGTTCAACCTGAATGTCTGGATGCTCGCTGTTCCATTTCTCCACAATCTCGGGCAGCAGCTTGGCCGAAGGATCGGTATTGCCGACCGATTGATCCCACAGCGTCAGCTTGATCTTGCCATTGCTTTCCCCCTGTGCGCCGCCGGACGAGCCGGATGAACATGCCGCCAGACTGCTTACAATGCCCAGCGTCAGAATTAGACTTGCTGATTTTTTTAATAGCGCTTTCATATCTACAGACCTCCCTATGTGTTTTCGTTGGTTCTAGCCCATATTTTAGGCAAACTGTGCTTTGTTCTCCATTTAGAAAACAGGCATCGATTTGTAATTTTCGAACATATGTGGAATTGGAACCGAAGCGGCTTTACACTCAGACCTTCGCCGCACTCCCCACACTCCCCAACACGCCCGACTACATTCTCGTTTTTCAGGTTTTTACATTTCGATATTCATTCATGGATCGACCGATATGTTTTTTGAACAAGACGCTGAAATAGTGTGGGTCCGGGATGCCTACCTGCTCCCCAATCTCATAACCTTTCAGATCCGTCTGTTTCAGTAGCAGTTCAGCCTTCTTCATGCGGAGTTGGGTGAGATACTCCACAAATGTCTGCCCGGTTTCTTTTTTCATCAGCCGCCCCAGATGGCCCGAGCTTACGTAAAAAGCAGCCGCCGTGCTGGAAAGCCCCACTTCCGCATTGCCCATATTCTCTTCAAGATAAGCCTTCACCCGGTCGATCAGATTGCCTTCATTGGCCTGTCGCTTGGCTTGTATGACATCCGATACGGTGCGGACATGCTGCTCTAGCATACTTTTTAGTTCAGGCAGATGATCTGCTGTAAAAATGGCCGCAACGGCCTCCTTGTTCAATGCATGCTCTCCCTCAAGCTGCTGCTCTATGGCAGCACGCTGGCACTCCGTAACCACATCCAAGGCTGCCATCCGAAACTGTGAAACGTCCGAGAATGGCACAGACAGCATTCGCTCCAGCAATAATACCGCTTCTTCCCGCGCACCAACACTGACGTAAAATTGCAGTTGTTGGAGCAGCTGAGCATCCGAGTGGTAGGGCTTTTTCCCGCCTTCGATGACCAGATCTTCGAAGCAAATGACCTGATTTTTCCCCACAAACGCTTGATAATCGAGTGCACGACAAGCTTCCCGGTAGCCCACACAAGCCTTTCCCCATCTTGATTGCCATTGCCCAATCCCTACAGTCACATCCACTTTGCACCCTTCGAGCTTAAGCGTCTGTTGAAGTTCTTCCTGAAGCTGCTGTACCTGATTGGCAAATTCCGTATCCGCACCAAGCGAGAGCACAACGATTCGGTTATGCGGGTCCATAACGGTAAGGGTGGGCGAATCCTGCGGATAAAAAGCCTGCACCTGCTTCATGCCTACCATTCGCAACAGAATATGTATTTCCTCAGCGGGTTGTGGATGGGCTTCTGTCTGATGCCGGCTTAAATGGGTTTGATCGTGTTGGGGCTCTCCTTGAACTTGGCTGAGTTGGTGCGGTTGACGGGCTTGATGAGCTTCATGAACTTGATGAGATGTCTCGGGCAGATGTCGATATACCTCTGGTGCATCTATCTTCGCTTGCGGTACAGCAACCTCCACCTCTATTACTGCGATGCGTAATCCCGGTTCACTAGACGAGATAGGAATGCCGAAGAATCGCGCCTTCTCGTGTAGTTCATCCTCAGGCACCACATGACTTAACCATTGATTCACAAACCTCTCCCTGAGATAAGGCAAGCTCTGCTTCATTTCCTCCCGCAGCTTTATCAGCTCCCACTCACGTCCGATCTCCTGCTCAATCGTCGCTCGCAGCTTCGTCGTAACCTGTAATAACTCCGAAGCACGAATGGGTTTTAAAATAAAATCGGATATGCCCAGCTTCACACTCTGACGAGCATATTCAAATTCATCATGTCCCGTCACAACCACGATTTTCAGGTTCGGGTAACGCTCCATGAGGATACGGCTCAGTTCAATGCCGTCCATCTTCGGCATGTATATGTCCGTGAACACGATGTCTGGACGCAACAGCTCCACCTGATCCAAAGCCTCTTGTGCATCGGAGGCCTCGCCAACGATGACCATGCCTTGCTGTTCCCAATCGATACGCATACGCAGCAGATTTCGGATGAGGTACTCATCGTCCACAATCAATACCTTTAAAGGTTTTACAGTTAATTCCATGATTCATCGGCTCCCTTCGGGATCGTTATCATAATGGTGGTTCCTTTTCCAACCTCGCTCTCCAGCTTGAGTCCATCCTCTCTTTCGTAGAAAATACGAAGTCGCTCCATCGTTCCCCATAAGCCAAAGCTTGGATTGTGTTTAGAGTTATAAGTAATCTTAGAAAGCTTAGAGAGATCGGAAAAATCGGAAGGATTGGAAAGATTAGTTGAATTAGATGAGTTCGTTGAGTTCGTTGAGTCAAAACGGTTAGAACGATTGATTTCTTTGCGTTGAACCTGCTGTATCTCTTCCTCGGACATGCCGACTCCGTCGTCAGTGATCGTTAGAATTACCCCTTCCTTGGATCGATGTGCTTGAATGCGTATCGTGCCTGGGCCGCCTTTGGGACGAATGCCATGATATAGCGAATTTTCTACCAAAGGTTGAAGCACGAGCTTGGGAATCATCACCCGCTCACAGTCTGAATCGATATCGTACTGCACCTCAAATACACCGGGGTAGCGTACCTGCTGGATCGTCAGATAATTGCGTACAATCTCAACCTCCTCGTGCAGTGTAATCAGTTCACGGCCTTTGCTGACACTCAGTCGATAGTAACTTCCGAGCGCTTCTAACAGCTCACATACCTTATCGTTCATGCCCGACATGGCCAGGGAGGTGATGGAATCCAGTGTGTTATATAAAAAATGCGGCTTGATCTGCGCCTGAAGTGTATTCAGCTCTGCACGGCGGATCGTCTGCTGCTCCTGAATGATTCGTTTCAGCATCTGGTCAATCTGTTCAATCATCTGGTTGTATCCTCCATATAGCTGTTCGAACTCGTAGCTGTTCAGCTCAACCGTCACTTTACGGAAGTTGCCACTTGGCGCTTTTTGCATGGCACGAAGCAGCTTGTGAATCGGCTTGATGACACTGCGCGAGATGATGAATGAACTTACAAAAAAGACAGTCCCGTTCACCGCGAGCAGGATCAACGCGAGCAGCACCATGGATTTATTACGGGTATCAGTAGCCCGGTATGGACTCATGCTGATGAATTTCCACTGATCATCACCAGCCGAACGATAGGTCACCGCATACTCCTGAACACCCGATTGCAAGGTGATGAAGCCGGAGGGATGCTCTTGAAATGCTTGTTTTAACTTGGCCTGATTGGCTTCTAACATCTCGTGCATGCCTTCCTGTCCAGAAGCCGCAGACATGGATGCGTCGGATACCGCAGGCACGCCCTTCTTCCCATCGGTTGCGTTGGTTGCGATCACCCGCTGATGCTCATCCAGAATGGCCACCTGAAATGAATCCGGTGCAGACAGGTTGGCGTAGGCTTGCGCGATGGATGCCCCCTTGATGTTCATGACCAGAAAGCCAAGCGGAGACGTATCATCCAAGTCGCGAATGAGGCGAATAAATGAGACCACCTCTTGCCCATCATTCTCCCCCGTCGCCGAGACTCCGCTATCGTTGTTGCCACCATTCAGCCTGAGAAGATATCGTCCGTTGTGCTTCAAAGCCTGTTCGTACCACGGCGCTTCCTTCACATTCGCTTCCATAAACGTGGGCCACTCCTGTGTACCGACAGAGAATCGGTGACCCGAATTATCATAAATATAGACTGAATCAATAATTGGAACCGCTTGCATGAGATTGGTCAGATACGCGCTAACCTTGGACTGTGTCTGTAAATTGGAGTACACATTGCCCTGCCGCAGCAGGTTCTGCAAGTTGGGATCGGAGAAAATCATCTTCGAATAATTGTTCACGTTCCCGATCATAAGATTAACATTGGTCTCAATGGATGTGATTGTCTGCAGTGATGCTTCATTAATCTTTCGCTGCGCGTCATTTTCCGAGATTCGATTCAACACCAACGCACTGAACGCCACCGTTAGCAGAATAATGACAAAGTAGGCAAACGGGATTTTAAAAGCCAGCGTCTTGGGTTTGCGTTGAATAAACTCTTTGAAACGGGGAGTCCAATTCTTCTTCCTTGCACTGGAGGTTGCTCTCGTGTTTGCTTTCGTATTTTCGTTTGCTTCTGCATTGGTCTCGACATCTGATGCTGTTGCTGTTGCTTTCGCTTCAATTGTTGCATCACCTTCTGTTGTTGCTCCTGCATCTGTTGTTGCATCCTTTGCTCTGTTTTTCACTCTGACCCTCCTTTGGTTCCAAAGTGTGATGGGTTTAACGGTTTGGATCGGATGACCGGTTGTGTTATCCACCACTCTCTTGGATTGTATACAATTGTATATTATAGGACGGTGTATGGAGGAGGCTCAATTCTTTTTATCGCTTGGGGATGACTTGACTGAGTAAAGTAGAAATGAGGATGTGGGATGACGATTGTTGTGAACACTTCGGGTATGGGGCCCCCTGACTTGAAACCCAAGGAGCACTGCTTTATAAAACTTTGGAGGTACAGATAAAAGTTATGGTTTATGCCGGATGGAGAGTGATGCGGGGAACGCGGAGGATCTTAATATCAAGAGACGCTGATAAATATCTACCTTGAAGTGCGCATACTTTTGAGCAGAATTAAGATATGTACGAGCATGCACAAATCTTACTATGGGGCGTGTGTTGATCGAGTGGTTAAGTTTGGGGAGTCCAATCATCATTTTCTCGTATAATGAATTTAAGTGGAGAAAACATCGTGGACAAAACGTCCTCGGGCAGGACAAGCAAAGAGTTCGTTATGGTAAGAAACAACGATTCGTGATCAAAGCGAGAATTCGGTAACGCCTTTTTTGGAGGCATATTTCAGCGTGTATCTTCCTTCTGTGCCATATGGCATCGTAGCGATTTGGATGCGGGTATAATCGAGCCGACTCTCTCTCAGCACTTTTTTAATTAGCGCTATGCTCCGATCCTCGTCCGTTACCACACAGAAAATGTTCATTACATATTCCTTTGGATCAGCCACACGGCTACCCAGATCACATCCATCCACCTCTCCCAACTCCGCCTGGGTCAGAACGGTTTCCAGATATTCCATTACCTTTTCCTTCAACCAATGATCTCGTTTGCTACCCTGCGCGCTCTTCAGCGGATATTGCACCACAAGCCAGTATTTTTCACTCATTTAGCTTCACCAACCAATCTTTATAGGATAGGCATTACGTTATGTGTGAGCACTTGAACGATAAGAATGCATGTGTCAGCCTTTATTTCTCCAGTTCCAAATGGGCTAGATTATTGACCTTACTGCTTTTTGGAATTGTACTGCTCTTCCGTTTGCAGGATGGGGAACATGATGATGTTTAATGAGATGGGTGCTTAACGTGTCTGCTGACTTTCTGCCAATAGCCACGATCTGAGCATCAGGATTCAGTTGCATAAGCTGTCTGGCGAATAACACACCATCCCCCAATTCTGCCAAAGTCGGCGTTCGATTCGTCATCCTGTTCTCAGAAGATTGATAGGGATGAAAGGGATAGATGTTCCAAAATATAAAGTCCGTTGGTTTCCACCTTGTACTGGATAACACTTCGCCCCATATAATAGATGCTGTCGGTTCTGCGAATCCATACAATGCCTGACTCCGGTTAGGTTTGGCGATATTAGGCAGGCTTGTTCTGACACCCGGCTTGCCTGTAAAAATCATCTGGTGATCCACCAGCGAGTGATTCCCGGTAACCATTCGCTCAGACGTCAAGGGTACGCCGGAGAACCTCGCCCCTTGATATCCCACCGCTTCCGCAATAAAAATGTACCGAGCCCTGCACATTCTTGGTTCCAAATATCTGGTCAAATGTTCCGACCGAATCTTTACCGCTTCTGGGCCGATATCATAGCCCTTCACATAATCTCTCCAAGGATTAATCACATTTACTGGCGACACATATGCTTGTATCCCTGCAACAAACTCGCGGATCTGTTGCTGCGTTTGGCTCATGCTTATTTGCCTCCTTTGAGAGATTACAGAGTATATCGTGCTTGCACCAGCTTATTTTACAAAGATTATAGCATAAACCAAAAAACCACCAACCAGATTAAAGGTTGATGGTTTCTTGACTCTAATGGAGGCGAGGGGAGTCGAACCCCTGTCCGAAGATAACGACACATAAGCTTCTACGGGTGTAGTCACAGTTTTGATGTCACCCGAGTATCGCCCCGTAACCGGCTATACGTTGGGTCAGCCTGATTGTCTTCTTCAGCACACCCCAGGCGGAGATGTGACAGCGTATCCCACTACTTGTTAGCCCCTAATCCTGTCACATGGGCGATGCAGGTTAGAAGCACGCACACAGTTTCTTAGGCTGCGAAAGCGTAGTTTGTTTGTTGTTTGCCGTTTAATAGGCTTTAGCGTTGATGAAGCGGACGCGTCCCCACTACCCGCTACCCATGCTCGAACTATCCCCGTCGAATCCATAAACGCCCCCTCATATAAGAAGGGCTCCAGGATTAATCCGTGAATACGGAGCAAAGGTGCTGCACATCTTTTTCCTCCAAGGTAAAAAGATGCTTCTTTCAAACTCGGCATTCCTGTCTGCTACATGAGTAATCATAACATAGAGCAGCAAGCCAATATAGTACAGATTGTTGGAAAACGTTCCAACAGGCTGAGCACAGATACAAGGTTATCCAATATAACAGGCTCAATCGTCTACATATTATACCGCGTCACCAATCGGAAGTAAAGTTTACCCAGATCAGATCACAAACAACGGCACCTAAGTATTTTACCCACGAATCAGGCAAACTACGCAAGAGCGAGTAATTTTGATTCATCACTACGCCATATTCCATGCTCCTACTTACTTCTTTTACACATATCACAAAAATTCAGTTCATAGCACATTTCAACAACCTCATCTATTACCTTCGCTAATACAAATAAAAAGCCTCAATCTTGCCCATAACAGGACAAACCTTGAGACTCCTTAACTCGAACATCAACCTTCCTAACTCCATCACGAAAACCTAACTTATGCACCTAAAGTAAAACTTCCACACCCAACGCTCCACTTAACGTGCAACCTTCTGCTTCTCGCGCATTGCCCGTTGGATATCACGTTGTGCATCCCGCTTGGCTGCAGTCTCACGCTTATCAAACTGCTTCTTACCTTTACCCAGTCCGAGCAACAGCTTCGCATAACCGTTACGGATATAAATCTTCAGTGGCACAATGCTGTACCCATCCTGTTTCGACAGCCCGAGCAGCTTGTGAATCTGCACTTTATGCATTAACAACTTACGCGTACGTGTCGGATCAAGTGGATTATTTCGGTTCCCTTGTTCAAAAGGACTAATATGCATATTATGAATATGAATCTCACCGTTCCGAATCGTGGCAAATGCATCACCAATATTCGCACGGCCGTTACGAAGAGATTTGATCTCCGTTCCGGTAAGCACCATGCCCGCTTCATACGTATCTTCAATGAAGTAGTCATGGGAAGCCTTTTTATTCTGTGCGAGCACTTTACTCTGTCCATCATTCTTGCCCATGTCCTCACTCCTTCTCCGTAAAATAAGCCGGTACCATGCTCTGTAGCAGCGCACCCATTGTTGCACCAAGGTACCACGTGCCAGACCTTAATTGTAGCAAGTACGGCTGTTAAAATCAAGAAAGAGGCGACCTCTGCCGCCCCTCCTCATTACACCACTTCCAGACAGTGCGAAACAACACACCGCAGAAAGTGACTATTTCTCCAACGCTTAACTTGGAGGAACGAATCGTAATTCTTCTCTCCAAGTTACGTTAGTTTTATTTTTTCTTTTTCCGCACAAAAGCTGCCGTGCCGTTACCAGCTGCGCCTTTGCTCTTCTTCCGCTTGCGACGTGGTGCTCCGCCTTCCTGAGCACCCCCAGGAGTTGCGTTTTCTCCGATAAATACGCCGCTCGGCGAAGTGTTTTTACGTCCACTTCCGCCCTTGCCACCTTTACCGCCGCCCTTGCCGGACTTAAAGCTTCCTTCACCGCGACCGCTGCCGCTGCTTTGGCCACTTCCTTGTCCACCAGTTGAATTACTATCCGAACCACCCGATGTAGAGCTATAACCGCCTTTACCTGAGCCAAAACCAAAGCTCACCGCGCCTTTACCCCGACCCGTCGATCCGCCAGCATCACCAGCACGACGCTCACCTTTCGGTTTGCCGCCGCCTTTACCTCCGTATCCACCGGATGAGCCTGCTCCCGCACCTGCACTAGCTGCTCCGCCGCGACCGCCACGTCCACCTTTGCTGCTCTCTTCCGGTGATCTGCCACCACGGTTGCCTCCAGCACTGGCTGAGCTGCCTTTGCCGCCACGCGATCCGCTGAATCCACCCGGTCCACCCTTGGCACCGCCGCGTCCGCCTCCGCTACCTGGACGTCCACCTTTGCCGCCACGTCCGCCACCGAAGCCGCCAGGACGTTCAGCGCGAGGTTTCATATCCACCATTTCAAAATCAATCGTATACTCTTCCATGCTGACACGTGCCACACGGATCTTCACTTCATCCCCGATACGGAAGACTTTTGAAGTCCGTTCACCAATCAGAGCCATATGCTGATCATCAAAATGGTAATAGTCGTCCGTAAGCGCGCTCAGACGAATCAGACCTTCAACCGTGTTCTCCAGTTCAATGAACATACCGAAGCTGGTCACACTGCTGATCATGCCTTCGAACTCTTCGCCTACTTTATCGAGCATGTACTCGGCTTTTTTCATTTTCTCCGTATCCCGCTCAGCTTCTACCGCCACACGTTCACGTTCCGAAGACTGCTGGGCAATATCGGCCATACGTGCTGCCAAATACTCCTGACGGTTCTCCGGCAAAGCACCATTATTTTCAATGACTTCGCGAATCACCCGGTGAATGACGAGATCGGGATAACGACGAATTGGAGACGTAAAGTGACTATAGAATTCTGCCGCGAGGCCAAAGTGACCTGACATTTCAGAATCATACTTCGCCTGTTTCATGGAACGAAGCATCATCGTACTGATCACGGTTTGTTCTTTTGTTTCCTTGATATCCTCAAGCAACGATTGAAGGGCCCGTGGATGAATTGCATTGCCACGTCCTTTGACCTGGTGTCCGAAATTCGCCGCAAAGGCGAGAAAATTTTGCAGTTTTTCCTGATCTGGATCTTCATGCACACGATAGATAAACGGCACCTTCAACCAGTGGAAGTGCTCTGCTACTGTCTCATTGGCTGCCAACATGAATTCTTCAATGATTTGCTCTGCAATCGAACGCTCCCGTTTCACGATATCGATCGGTTTGCATTCTGCATCCACAATGATTTTGGATTCTTCAAAATCAAAGTCAACCGCTCCACGACGCATACGCATAGCACGCAGTTTCAAAGCGATCTCTTTCATCAGATGAAAATCATCCACCAGATCCTTATAACGCTCAAGCAATTCCGGCTCTTCACCTTCAAGGATTTTACGGACGTTGGAATACGTCATCCGCTCTTTGGTTTTGATTACACTCGTGAAAATATCATGTTTCACAACTTTCATCTGGTCGTTGAACTCCATCTCACAAGACAGAGTCAAGCGATCTACCTGCGGGTTCAAACTACAGATTCCGTTGGATAGGCGCTGAGGCAACATCGGAATAACTCGATCCACCAGATACACACTGCATCCACGGTTGTAAGCTTCCTGATCGAGCTTGGAATTCTCCTGTACATAATAGCCAACGTCGGCAATATGAACACCCAAACGGTAATTACCATTAGGCAGTTTCTCTACATTTACAGCATCGTCCAGATCCTTGGCATCTTCGCCATCAATCGTGACAATGTTCAGTCCACGCAGATCACGGCGACCTTGTTGAACGATTTCTTCATCGGTAATAGAGTCTGGTGCTTTTTCCGCCTCTTCTACCACTTCATCGGGGAAAGCTTCAGGCAGCTGATGCTTGCGAATAACGGACAAAATATCAATACCCGGCTCATCCTTATGACCGAGAATCTCGATCACTTCACCCTCGGCTGCCGCACGGCCCTCCGGATAGCTGACGATCTTTGCTACAACCTTCTGTCCATCAACCGCCCCAGCAAAATTGGTACGCGGGATGAAAATATCGCGATTAATCCGTTTGTCATCCGGAATTACGAAGCCGTAAACCTCATGGCTTTGGAACACCCCTACAACTTGTGTCACCGCACGAGTAACAATACGGACGATCTCACCCTCCAGGCGACCGCCAGAAGGGCCTTGGGACGTGACTTTAACCAATACCGTGTCACCATTCATCGCACTCTTCATGTCATTGGCGTGAATGTACACATCCGGGTGCTCTCGATCCTCAGGAATAAGGAAAGCAAATCCTTTGGCATGAGCCTGTAGACGTCCGCGAACCAAATCCATGCGCTCTGGCATGCCATAACGATTGTTGCGGGTCAGCAGAACTTTTCCGGATTCCTCCAGCGTATTCAGCATAATCAAAAAGGCTTTGAAATCAGCTGCGTCTTCGATCTCGAAGTGCTGTTCCAACTCCTGATAAGTCATCGGTTTATAAGCGGTCTCCCGCATGAAGTCGAGCAATTGTTGTTCTGTTATCATTAATATATTCACCTCGGGAAACATAAAAGTGTAATCGGATCTCATCTGTTTATGTATCGGAATTCTTACCATTTTCATGCAATCACTGTCGGGAAGAGTATAGTCGCGCACCCATACTATCTCATACCCTAGTATACACGAATTCAATCCAGCCCATCCGTACCTCGTAAAAAAACCACAGTTGCCGGGCGCTCCTCTAAAATCACGCTTTCACGTATCTCTACAGACATTTTATGCGATACCCATGCTGTACGCATCTGCCAAAAGACTACATCCGAAAATTTTCTGTACACATGACATTCATTATAGGGAGTGCGTTCGCGCGTAACGAATAAGCGAGGGACATATCCATACATGATAGGGGTTGTGTTGCATGTTAAGGAAGGAAAACCGAACAGAAGTGAGAAGAAGACCGAAATCATGGAGTCTATAGATTAGATTATTGTTGGTAAAGTTTGGACGCGTAAAAATTTATTAAAAAACCCCCGTTTCTCCACGAAACGAAGGTTCATCAATTAAGCCATTAGCTTAAGCTATTCATTGCCCAGCCGTTCCAATTTTACTTGGAAAACACCGTAACAATAATAGACAAAATCATAAATCCTGCACCCAGTACCACCGTTGCACGTTGCAGGAAAAGATCCAATCCGCGCGCTTTCGTTTTACCGAAAAGATGTTCCGCACCACCGGAGATGGCACCCGCCAAACCAGCGCTTTTCCCGTGCTGCAGCAATACTACAGTGATTAGACCGATCGAGAAGACAACGAGCAGCAATTTCAAAGCAATATCCATTCTTTCCACCTCCTACCCATGTGGGCATAACATCTCACCATAAAAACAGTTACTTTAATTGTAACATAGCTATTGTTGTGATACAAGTAGTGCAGTTCATACAATACCCTAAATTTGACCATCTACATACTCCATACATTATACGTTTAATCCGCATCAATAAAAAAGGCAAGCCGGTTACCCGGCTTGCCCGTAAAAGCTGGATATCCAGCTTATTTTTTAAGGTTGTAGAATCCTTTAAGACCATTGTATTGAGCCAGTTCACCCAGTTGATCCTCAATGCGAAGCAATTGGTTGTACTTCGCGATACGATCTGTACGGGAAGGAGCACCCGTTTTGATTTGACCAGCGTTTGTTGCAACAGCGATATCAGCGATTGTGCTGTCTTCGGACTCACCGGAACGGTGGGAGATTACAGCTGTGTATCCTGCACGTTTAGCCATTTCGATTGCATCGAATGTTTCAGTCAATGTACCGATTTGGTTAACTTTGATCAGGATGGAGTTACCGATACCTTCTTCGATACCTCTGCCAAGACGCTCAGTGTTCGTTACGAACAAGTCGTCACCGACGAGTTGTACTTTGTCTCCCAATTTCTCAGTGAGCAATTTCCAACCATCCCAGTCATCTTCAGACATACCGTCTTCGATTGTGATGATTGGGTATTTCTCAACCCATGAAGCCAAGAGGTCAACATACTCAGCGGAAGTGTAAGATTTACCTTCGCCAGCAAGAGTGTACTTACCATCTTTGTAGAACTCAGTGGAAGCTACGTCCATACCCAGGAATACGTCAACACCTGGTTTGTAACCCGCTTTTTCAATCGCTTCGATGATTGTAGTGATTGCTTCTTCGTTCGAACCAAGGTTCGGTGCGAAACCACCTTCGTCACCTACAGCTGTGTTCAAGCCTTTGGAGCTCAATACGGATTTCAGGTTGTGGAAGATTTCCGCACCTACGCGAAGAGCTTCTTTGAAGCTTGGTGCTCCAACTGGAAGAACCATGAACTCTTGAACGTCAATGTTGTTGTCTGCATGCTCACCACCGTTGATGATGTTCATCATTGGAACTGGCAATGCTTTAGCGTTGAATCCGCCCAGGTAAACGTACAATGGCAGGTCCAGAGCGTCAGCAGCTGCGCGAGCTACTGCCATGGATACAGCCAGGATTGCGTTAGCACCCAGTTTACCTTTGTTTGGCGTACCATCCAAAGTGATCATCAATTTGTCGATACCCAGTTGATCCAATGCATCCATACCGATAACTTCTGGAGCGATTGTTTCGTTTACGTTTTTAACAGCTTGCAGAACGCCTTTACCGAGGTAACGGGATTTGTCGCCATCGCGAAGCTCAACTGCTTCGTGGGCACCAGTGGATGCACCGGATGGAACGATTGCACGTCCGATTGCGCCGGACTCCAGGTATACTTCAACTTCTACTGTAGGGTTACCGCGGGAGTCGAGGACTTCGCGAGCGTACACGTCAGAAATAATAGTCATTTGTGATAATCTCCTTTAAATTTGAATTTATTGAAAATTAGGACTCCTTGTGTTTCCCCTTATCCACTTCGTCAGCAGAATCGTCTTCCGATCGCTGTTATCCCCGGATTCCTTTGAACTTATTCTCATAAGTTGGAATCCTGTGATAAAGGCGAACGCTTCGCTTCTTCAGACCATTTCTGCTGCCTCCGTTCAGAGGTAAACGCCAAACTTCCCAATTTCATATATGTTGGCTGTGTAACTTATTTACGAGTAGCAATAACAGATGTACCTGTCATTTCTTCCGGTTTAGGCAACTGCATCAGGTCAAGGATCGTTGGCGCGATATCTGCCAGGATTCCGCCTTCACGCAAGGTAACGTTAGCATCTGTAACGATGAATGGAACCGGGTTCGTTGTATGAGCTGTGAACGGACGTCCTTGCTCATCGAACACCATATCCGCGTTACCATGATCCGCAGTGATCAGTACAACGCCGCCTTTGGCAAGTACTGCATCCACAACACGGCCCATGCACTCATCTGTTACTTCAACCGCTTTGATGGTAGGCTCCAGCATGCCGGAGTGTCCAACCATGTCAGGGTTAGCGAAGTTCAGGATAATCGCATCGTGTTTATCTGCTTCAATCTCACGGACTGCTGCATCTGCTACTTCGTATGCGCTCATCTCTGGTTGCAGGTCATACGTTGCAACTTTTGGTGAGTTGATCAGTACACGAGTTTCGCCCGGAAGCTCCACATCACGACCGCCGCTGAAGAAGAAGGTAACGTGCGGGTATTTCTCGGTTTCTGCAATACGCAGTTGTTTTTTATTGTTCTGTACCAGAACTTCACCCAGGGTGTTGTCGAGGTTCTTCGGCGAGTAAGCCACATAACCTTCAACCGTCTCACTAAACAAAGTCAAACATACAAAGTGCAAGCCCACTGGGAACTTCGGACCACGATCGAAACCGCGGAAGTCCTGGTTCGTGAACACTTGCGACAACTGGATTGCACGGTCAGGACGGAAGTTAAGGAAGATAACGGAATCGCCGCTCTCTACCAAACCTACCGGCTCACCATCCGCTTTAACGATAACCGTCGGTTCAACGAATTCATCAAATACGGATTTCTCATAAGATTCTTCAACCGCTTTGAGTGGGTCAGTGTATTTCGGTCCATCTCCATAAACGATGGCGCGGTATGATTTCTCCACCCGTTCCCAACGTTTGTCACGGTCCATCGCGTAATAGCGACCTTGAACCGTTGCGATTTGTCCCACACCAACTTCTTCAATCTTGGCGATCAGCTTCTGCATGAAGTCTTTACCACTGTCGGGCATGACATCACGGCCATCCATGAAGGCATGAATATATACATCGTTCATTTCTTCTTTTTTGGCCAGATCCAGCATAGCGAACAGGTGGTCGATGTGACTATGTACGCCGCCATCGGACAACAAGCCGTAGAGATGAAGCTTTTTACCGCTTTGTTTCGCTTCGCGAACAGCTTTGACAAGTGTTTCATTGTCGTAGAACTCGCCGTCACGAATGGATTTGGAGATACGGGTCAAATCCTGGTATACGATCCGGCCGGCACCGATGTTCAGGTGACCTACCTCGGAATTTCCCATTTGCCCTTCTGGCAAACCTACAGCTTCACCGCAAGCAGTCAGCGTTGTATGTGGGAATTGGCTCATGAGACGGTCATAGTTCGGTTTCTTGGCTTGCGCTACCGCGTTGCCTTCCACCGTGTTACGCAGACCAAAGCCATCCATGATGATCAATGCTACAGGTTTTGGAGCTGTCATCTTACTTCGCCCCCTCAACAAGCGCGATGAACGAAGCCGGCTGCAAGCTGGCACCGCCAACAAGCGCGCCGTCGATGTCGCTTTGTCCGAGGTATTCTGTTACGTTCTCCGGTTTAACACTGCCGCCGTATTGAATACGAACTGCACTCGCAACCGTCTCGTTGTACAGATCCTTCACCAATGTACGGATGTAAGCAATAACTTCATTCGCATCTTGGGAAGTGGAGGATTTGCCTGTACCAATCGCCCAGATTGGCTCATAAGCGATAACAACCTGTGCCGCTTGCTCTGCAGACAGACCTGCCAAAGCAGCTTCTGTTTGCACTTTGCATACGTCTTTTGTTTGGTTCGCTTCACGCTCTTCAAGCGTTTCACCAAGGCAGAAGATTGGAGTCAATCCGTGACGGAATGCTGCATGTAACTTTTTATTGACAGTCTCATCGGTTTCCGCAAAATATTGACGGCGCTCCGAGTGACCAACGATGACATAATCCACACCCAGGTCTTTCAGCATTACACCGCTGATTTCACCTGTGAATGCACCATTGTCTTCAAAATGAAGATTTTGTGCACCAATTTTGATGTTTGTGCCTTTAACGGCTTCTACCAGGGATGGCAGATTCGTAAACGGTGCGCAGATTACAGTTTCCACGCCTTCAACTTCCGCTTTTCCTTTAACTTCCTGAATGAAGTCATTGGATTCGGAAACCGTTTTGAACATTTTCCAGTTACCTGCGATAATCGGTGTTCTCATGGGTTTCAACTCCTTCATGCTATAGACTACTAAAACTTACTTGTCGTTCAGTGCCACTACGCCTGGAAGTACTTTACCTTCCATGAACTCGAGCGATGCACCGCCACCTGTAGAGATGTGGTTCATCTTGTCAGCCAATTTGAATTTCTCAGCTGCTGCTGCGGAGTCACCGCCACCAATTACAGTGTAAGCTTCTGTCTCAGCGCAAGCTTCTGCTACTGCACGAGTACCGTGGGAGAATGGCTCGATTTCAAATACGCCCATTGGTCCGTTCCATACAACCAATTTGGAGTTTTTGATTACGTCAGCATAGATCTCACGTGTTTTAGGACCGATGTCGATTCCTTCCCAATCTGCTGGGATGCCATCGATATCAACGATTTGTGTGTTTGCTTTTGCGCTGAAATCGTCAGACACTACGATATCTACCGGCAGGTAGAAGTTTTTGCCCAATTTTTTCGCTTTTTCGATGAAACCGAGCGCAACATCAAGTTTGGAGTCATCCAGCAAGGACTGTCCAATTTCATGTCCTTGTGCTTTGAGGAACGTGTAAGTCAGACCGCCACCGATGATCACGTTGTCTGCAATGTTCAGCAGGTTGTCGATTACATCGATTTTGTCTTTAACTTTGGATCCGCCAATGATGGCTGTGAAAGGACGCTCAGGGTTGGAAATGGCTTTACCCAACACTTCAAGTTCTTTTTCCATTAACAAACCGGACACTGCTGGAAGCAAGTGAGCGATTCCTTCAGTCGAAGCGTGTGCTCTGTGAGCCGCGCCAAACGCATCGTTAACGAAAACGTCAGCCAGTTCAGCAAATTGTTTTGCCAGTTCCGGATCATTTTTCTCTTCGCCTGCGTGGAAACGAACGTTTTCAAGCAACAATACGTCGCCGTTGTTCAGTTCAGCGATTTGAGCTTTAACAGCGTCACCAACAGAATCGTCAGCTTTAACAACTGTTTTACCCAACAATTCGGACAAACGCTCAGCTGCTGGAGTCAAACGCAAAGACTCAACCACTTCGCCGTTAGGACGCCCCATGTGGCTTGCCAAAATGACTTTAGCGCCTTTTTCAATCAAGAAGTTGATTGTAGGAAGCGTTGCACGAATACGTTTGTCATCTGTAATTTTACCATCTTCGAGCGGCACATTGAAATCTACACGGACAAAAGCCCGTTTTCCTGTCAATTCGATATCGCGTACACTTTTTTTGTTCATCTGTATTTCCTCCGCACCCATGTATTTGGTGGACCGATCAAGGGCTGAAATCCCTTGTCAATCCTGGTGTTTTTGAGAAATTTGCAAAATATTGATATATAAAGAGCGGAAACAATATAGCATCTGTTTCCGCTCTATGTTATTGCAGATATTACTTAATCATTTTTGCAAAGTGCTCCAAAGTGCGAACCAATTGTGCAGTGTAGGACATTTCATTGTCATACCAAGCTACAGTTTTAACCAATTGTTGGTCGCCAACAGTCAGAACTTTAGTTTGAGTTGCATCAAACAGGGAACCGAAAGTGATACCTTGGATGTCGGAAGATACGATTTCGTCTTCAGTGTATCCGAAAGTTTGTGGGTCGGAAGCTTCTTTCATTACTGCGTTAACTTCTTCAGCAGTAACTTTTTTACCCAGAACAGTTACGAGCTCAGTCAGGGAACCAGTAGCTACTGGTACACGTTGAGCTGCACCATCCAATTTGCCTTGCAGTTCTGGAATTACCAGACCGATTGCTTTAGCAGCACCCGTTGTGTTAGGGATGATGTTTTCAGCTGCTGCGCGAGCACGACGGAAGTCACCTTTAGGGTGTGGAGCATCCAATGTGTTTTGGTCGCCAGTGTAAGCGTGAATTGTAGTCATCAAACCTTGAACGATTCCGAATTTGTCTTGCAGTGTTTTTGCCATAGGTGCCAGGCAGTTCGTTGTGCAAGATGCGCCGGAGATTACAGTTTCAGTACCGTCGAGGATTTCATGGTTTACATTGTAAACGATGGTTTTCATGTCGCCAGTAGCTGGTGCGGAGATAACAACTTTCTTAGCTCCACCTTTCAAGTGTTTCTCAGCTGCTTCTTTAGTTGTGAAGAAACCAGTACATTCCAGAACGATATCTACGCCCAGGTCGCCCCAAGGAAGTTCTTCCGGGTTACGGTTAGCCAATACTTTAACTTCTTTGCCGTTCACTTTGAAGAAGCCATCATGTACTTCAACATCGCCATCGAAGCGACCTTGAGTTGTATCATATTTGAGCAAATGAGCCAGCATTTTAGCGTCAGTCAAGTCGTTGATTGCTACTACTTCAATGCCCTCTACATTTTGAATACGACGGAATGCCAAGCGTCCAATACGTCCAAAACCGTTAATACCTACTTTAATCATGAGTAAGTTCCTCCCAAGTTTTGATTAATTTTTTATGAAACTTATATATTCAAGACAGACGGTAAAGTCCGTCAAGACAACAATAGTTGTATTGCAAAGTAAACCTTATTCCATTTCAGCAACGATGACTTCGGCAGCAGCCTCATCAATAATCAGAATATCTTCCTGACCAAATCGCAACACGGAATGTATAGCAGCAGCTTTGCTTTTGCCACCTGCGATTCCAATCACTACATCGGTTCGTTCAATATCCTGAAGTCGCATCCCCAGTGTAAGCATGGTATGTACCACCTTACCCTGATCGTTAAAGTAATAACCGAAAGATTCAGATACGGCTCCTTGCTCCTGAAGTTCATCTATGATCTCCGTCGCAAGTTTACGTCGTGTCGCCATCTCCACGGCATCACCAATTCCATGAATAACAATCCGCGATTTTCGAATCAGCTGCAGAATCTCCTGAACACTGGGGTCCTGGATTAATGATTCATAGGCATGATCACTAAGCAAATCCGGTACATGCAGGAGTTTATATTGCGCTCCTACCCGTTTTGCCATCGTGGATGCAATCGTATTTGCTTGAATTTCAAGGCTTTCTCCAAGTCCACCGCGTGCCGGTACGAACCAGACACCTTTGAGCGATGTTGGCGGATTCAGTTGCTCTGCGACTTCGGCCGTTGTTGATCCGCCAGTAACGGCGACAACGTCGTTGTCACTCATGATATTGCCGAGAGCCTTCGCTCCGGCTCTGCCCAGTTCCCTTTTGGCAAATGGAGAAACGTCCGAATCACCAGGAACCACAACTACCTTTTGCAGACCGTAGGCTTGCTTGATGCGCTCTTCCAGCTCGGATAATCCGAACAACTCTTTGGCTACGGGCTCTAACTGCTGCAGCAAATCATACCCTGCCTCGCTGATCTTCATTCCTGCACTGTCAATTTCAATAAGTCCCTGAGCCTTTAACAGATCGGTCTCAGCCCTCAGAACCCGCTCGGTCATCTGCATGGAATTAGCTAACGTTCTCCGTCCGATCACATCCGATAACATGATCTGCTGCAGAATCGTATACCTCTTTTTCAAGACATCCATGAGATCAGGCAGAAGCTGCTTTTGTACTTCTAAAATCGTTCGCATGCTTTCCACTCCCGCAAGTTCTCGTTCCAAGCTCTCTTTCGTGGCCCTAAAACGTCCCGGGTTAACTTTTTAAGTCCCACGTCTATTCTACCTAAAACTGACGTGACATGCAAGTGTTTCAACGTGTTATTTCGACACACATTCAGCGATTGTACGCGCCTATTTTCACAATCCTAGACTTCCATGATCAAGGACTAGCTCACGCATACCATATATAGAAGAAACAAATGAATTCCATCTACATATCGCTCAGAATACATTTCATCGGGCATGTCCAAAACCTCTAATAGCATTTACTTAAATGCACTCTTTATCCACTCTTCTTCATCATGATCATTTTTAGGTTAATCCAAACCAATACACATCACGAATTGCTTGCAATTAAATATTTCATGAGCTATAATCATTATTGCTGTCACATAATGTGCGCCCGTGGTCCAATGGATATGACGTAGGCCTCCGAAGCCTGAGATCCAAGTTCGATTCTTGGCGGGCGCGCCACTTTTATTTAACAGCTCATAACCCTTTTAACCAATGAAACCGGAAAGGTTTCTTTTTTTTGCAAGTTAGTTTGACTTTCTTTGACTTTTTGTTTGGAATTGTTTATTATGTGGGTAATACGGTAACAGTTTAAATATAAGCACCAATAACATTTACATTCCGAGGAGGTTTTTCACGTGAGTTTTATTCCAATGGTCGTTGAACAGAGCAACCGGGGTGAGCGCGCCTATGACATCTACTCCAGATTGCTGAAGGATCGTATTATTTTCCTTGGTAGCGATGTTAATGATGTAGTGGCTAATGCCATTATGGCACAGATGTTGTTCCTGGCTGCGGAAGATCCGGAGAAAGACATTCACTTATACATCAACAGCCCAGGCGGATCGATTACAGCCGGTATGGCCATTTACGATACAATGCAATTCATCAAACCGGATGTATCTACCATCTGTGTAGGTATGGCGGCTTCCATGGGTGCATTCTTGCTGAATGCTGGTGCAAAAGGGAAACGTTTTGCGTTGCCTAACAGTGAAATCATGATTCACCAACCGCTTGGTGGTGCTCAAGGTCAAGCTTCGGACATCGAAATCCGTGCTCGCCGCATCCTGAAAATGCGTGATACCTTGAACCGCATCATCTCTGAGCGTTCAGGTCAACCACTGGAGCGGATCGAGAAAGATACAGATCGTGACTACTTCATGAGTGCTGCTGAAGCTGCCGATTACGGTATCATTGATAAAGTTATTGAAAACGTGGGTTCCCAAGGCATCTAATATGCTGCCTGGAGACTAGCGGTAACTTCACAGGTCGGGCTTCACCGATATATAGGTGAGCCCGCCCTGTGCTATTTCCAACTAAACAGGCAAATATCACACCCGTTAGTGGAGTGCGTTGCCTGGATAAACAAGAATCCCCCGTCAAAGCAGGATGACGGGGGATTCTTGTTATTATTTTTCATGAGAAGAATGTGATATAAGTGCTTTTGCTTAAAAGTTACCCTACGCGAACTTACTTGTCTGATGTTACGTTGCTAAACGGCTCTGTGCCCTTAGGCAGAACTTCCTTGTAAGTGAACTTCATTTCAGGGAAACCTTCCGCGTACGCTGTATATTCATACAACTGGAAGAACACAACTACGCCCGTTGGTGTCACATAGAAATCCTGGTCTTTATTTAACCCTTTGTAGCCTTCCAGGTATCCACCGCGGGCTTTCAGTTGCTCGCCCACTTTTTTACCCAACGTCTCGCGCATGGTTTTGTTATTTTGCAGCACATCATCTAACGTAAGCTCCTTGCCTGTGTCCAGTGCAAAGGTGTGTCCCGTACGGGTTGTCATGCCGTGTGCTCCTGCATAGTCCTCATAACGTTGAGTGATCAAACCTAGCACGCCGTTCTCATTGTAGGTCACGACATACGAAGTTTCAAATGCATATGGACGTTTTGCGGTTGCCCCGCCGAATTCAGTGGTTTGTTTTTTGAAAGCAGCAACAGCCGTATCCACTTCATCTTTGAGCACTTTGTTGATGGCCGCTTCAGCTTCTTTGCTGGCAAGTCCACTCACCTGCGGATATTGTACATCCACCTCCGCATTTTTCACAGTCACGTTTACTTTTGTCGATTTTACCTGCACATTATTTTGCTTCACTTTGCTGAGTGTCAACGTTTTGGTTTTGCCATCCCAATTTCCCTGTACACCCAGATAATCTCGCATTGCCGAGAATGGAATATATAATCGACCCTGAATCAATTTTGCTTCCACCTGAGGGTAATACCCGTTAATATAGACGTTTGGTTGTCCATCCATCAGGCTAACGGTCATCGCATTGTTGGCTGCTGTTACCGTATATGACTTCGTTTTAGCATCATATTTCAACGTTCCACCCGCTACATCTTTGACTGCTGTCAGCGAGACCCAAGTCGATCCACCTTGAAGAAGTCCTTTTTGAGTCAGTGTTTTCCCACCCGATTTCAGCGTTACCTCAGCTGGGGTTGTCACTTTCGAGGATACAGAAGCCGCCTGTACCGAACTCTCCTGCCATACCGAACCACTACCTACAATAATTCCTGCTGCAAGCAACGCACTTGTCCATTTTTTCCATGATGTCATATATAAAACTCCTCTCTGAATTCACAATTAGGTATCATTGCGTATGTAATCCTGACCTGATCGCATATCTCATACGCTCACCTCTCTATTATAATTAACCCAATTTCGGAAAGGTTTACAGCTCGAGTTACAATGTTGATGAATATCAGGCGGAAAATATAAGGGGATATGACCTTTTTGTCACGAACAACTATACAAAAAAGATACCAACAAACAACATTTCACGTTGCTTGAGAAAGGTACACTTCTATCAAACTTCATCAAAGTTTGCTTTTCCAACAAAAAAAGACTCTGTCCTCAGGACAAAGTCTTTGTCATCATTTCGTTGTACCCATCAAGTGAAACTTGTAAAGGTTACTTGAGCTTATAGCCCGGTTCAATCTTGTTTATTTCATTTCATACGTGATATTCAGGATTGTGCTTACTTTAACCTGGCCTGTTTCAATCTCAGTGCCACCTGCTGTATCTGCTGCTTTGGACATCAATGACTCACTTGCATAGAACACAGGTACATTCGCATCGCCTTGGCTTACGGAAAGAACAGCACCCAGTTGACGTTTAACCGCTTTTGCAATGGCGCCAGCTTTCACATCTGCATTGGCAACAGCTTTCTCAATCACTTGGGACTCATAAGTTTCCGGATTTTCTACAGTAAAGCGCACGTTCTCAATATTGTTCGCACCCGCACCTGAAGCAGCATCAAGCAGTTCGCCGATCTTGTCCATCTGACGATACGTGACTGTCAGTGTATGATGCGCTGTGTATCCTTTAATTTGTTGTCCGTCTTTTTCGCTATACGTATAGTTGGGTTGTACAGAGAACTGACTGGTTTGAATGTCGTCTGCACTGATCTTCCACGTATTCTTCAGCAAGTTGGATACTTTTTGAACTTTGGCAGCATTCGCTTTTTGAGCAGATGCAGCTGTCTCTGCAGTACTGTTCACACCAATGGACAGATAAGCAATATCAGGCTTCACCTGAATCTCACCTTTACCCACGACATTAATCACATTCTGTTGTACGCCTTGAACCTCTGCAGCATAAGCATAGCTCCCTGGCGCAACCCAAGCGGTTCCTCCTACAAGCAACGTACTTGCCACCAGCACTGCACCAAACGGTTTCATCCATTGTTTACCCATCACGATAGCCTCCTTATGTGTTAACATCTCAAACTTTAATCGATTTGATACCTTAACAGACGGGACAAATTCCATAATGTTGCACTTGACGATAGCAAATACCTCAATAACGCAAAAAAGCCCCTTTCGGGACTTCTTCATTGGATTGATCATATCTTATTGGTTTTCGAGCTCTTCCTTGCTTACCAGACTAACTAAAGCGTTTACAGCCTGTTCGGCATCCGCGCCTTCTGCACTAATCTGGATTTCCGTACCTGTGCTAATCGCAAGGCTCATGATCCCCATAATACTTTTTGCATTAACTTTTTTGTCGTCCTTCTCGACGAACACTTCAGACGAGTACTTATTCGCTTCTTGAACGAACAGTGCCGCAGGTCTGGCATGGAGACCCGTTTTCAAACGGACAACTACCGGGTGCTTTGTCATGGAAACTTACCCCCTATTATGAAATCTGGACATTAAATACACAATTATATTTATACAACATTATACCATTAACCCGTGCAGGACACTAGAAGAAAAAACTAAGGGTCTTTTGTAGGACATTATCTTGCCCTATTTCATCTTTTGCAGAGCGCATCCAATGACCTAAGTGAGTTCTCCCAGATCCTTAACGGCTGACCTTCCCGACCGTTTCAGTTCAGTAGAAACAGCCGACCTTGTTACCTACCCTGCGACGTCTTAACCATAACGTTCTGTGCGCACTTTCTCAGCCAGCTCATCAATTTTACGAAGCCGATGGTTTACTCCAGACTTGCTAACTGTACCTTTAAGGAGTTCGCCCACTTCCTTCAAATTGATATCTGGATGAGCCAGTCGAACCTCAGCCACCTCGCGAAGTTTCTCAGGCAGTGACTCCAGACCAACTTCTTTTTGCAACAAACGGATATTATCGATTTGTCTTACAGCCGCTCCAATGGTTTTATTCAGGTTGGCAGTTTCACAATTGACAATCCGGTTAACGGAGTTACGCATGTCTCGCATAATCCGTACATCTTCAAACTTGAACAAGGCCTGATGAGCACCAATGATGCTGAGCAGCTCAATGATTTTCTCGCCTTCCTTAATGTATAGGATGAATCCTTTTTTCCGTTCTATACACCGGGCATTCAGATGAAATTCATTGGCGAGATCAACGAGTGCCTGACAGTGCTCCTCATACATGGACGCAATCTCCAGATGGTACGAGGAGCCTTCCGGATTATTAACCGATCCACCGGCCAGAAATGCACCGCGAAGATAGGCCCGTTTACAACAGTTCTGCTGAAACAACTCCGTATTAATCCCTGGTGTAAACAGAAAACCTTCCGATACAATATGAAGACTCTTGAGAATCTCCTGTACCATAGTTGGAATACGAACAATATATACATTGTTCTTTTTCAGCCGCATTTTTTTGCGGACCAGTAATTCCGTATGCACTTGAAAATGCTTTTTAAGCAGAGAGTATGCCCGTCTTGCAATGGCGGCATTCTCCGTCGAAATATCCAAGATCACTTTTTTATTCGATAACTGCACTGCACCAAGCATACGGATGAGGGCTGAAAGTTCCGCCTTTTCGCAGCACGGTTCGCTCTCGATCATGGTTAACTCTTTTTTGGTCTGTGCTGCAAACGACATGGGACTTCACCTCTTCCGTAACATCCAATTTTGTACCAGCTGGTAGATGTGATGACTTAACTTGTCGGCATCATGACGCAGATAAGTCTTGAACAGAACAAGGGTATCTGCAACCACCTGATAGCCGGCACTTTCGAGTACATTCATATCCAGTACAACCGGTTTTGCTCCTTTTTCCGCATACTTATTCTGCACTTGCAGCGGAATATCACCATTATTTACGATAACGTAGTCGAAGAGCTGATGACCTATATGCTCGTGTACCGCCTTAAGGTGGTCGCTTACCGTATAGTTATCCGTTTCTCCCGGCTGTGTCATAACATTACAGATAAACATCTTCACCGCATCAGCCTCTACCACAGCTTCTGCAAGCTTAGGTACAAGCAGATTGGGAAGGATGCTTGTATATAGGCTGCCTGGCCCGATCAGAATGGCGTCAGCTTGACGAATAGCCTCTACTGCCTCTGGCAACGGCTCCACGTGATCCGGTTCAAGGAAAACACGTTTGATGCGTCCGCCTGCCTCAGGGATTTTGGACTCACCTGTAATAATTGTGCCATCTTCCATCTCGGCATGCAACACAACGGCCTGCCCGGCTGCTGGCAATACCTCACCTCGAACGGCAAACACGCGGCTAAGCTCCCGCACTGCGGTCACAAAGTCGCCCGAAATATCCGTCATTGCAGCCAAAATCAAATTTCCCAAGCTGTGGCCTGCAAGCCCCGCGCCTGTATTGAAACGGTACTTCAACATATCTGAAAGCAATGGTTCTACATCAGCCAGTGCCGTAAGCACGTTGCGAATGTCGCCCGGAGGCGGCATCTGTAGCTCATTGCGCAGGATGCCTGAACTTCCACCGTCATCTGCTACTGTGACGATGGCCGTGATATCCAGCGGCTTTTCTTTCAAACCGCGTAACATCACGGATAATCCGGTTCCGCCGCCCATTACAACTATTCTCGGACGTTCTCTTCGTGGTCCGGCCTCTTTCATCCCTTCACCCTCTTCAATGACGGTCCCGGTCGGCGTCGCGATGGCTTACGGTGACAGCTTCTGTCTCGCTGCTTCCCAACATCTTGCCCAAATATTCCGATATCGCTACCGAACGATGCTTGCCTCCGGTACAGCCGATTCCAATAATAACCTGGCTTTTGCCTTCCTTCCGGTATTGCGGAATCAGGAAATGCAGCATATCCAGCAGCTTGGTCAGAAACGCCTGTGTCTCTGGCCACTTCATAACATATTCGTACACATCACTATTCTGTCCCGTATTCGGTCGTAAATGATCAATATAATGCGGATTCGGTAAAAAACGTACATCAAATACCAGATCAGCATCAATTGGAATGCCATATTTGAATCCGAACGACGTAATATTTACTGACAGCATTTGGCTTTCCAGATGAGAAAAGCGGGATATGATGCGTTCTTTCAGTTGGGCAGGCTTCATTGTACTTGTATTCAGTACCTGAGTAGCGGAGTTTTTGAGTTCCTCCAACATCTTGCGTTCCAGTCGGATGCCGTCCAGCGGCATGCCCTCAGGAGCCAGAGGATGTCTGCGCCTGCTTTCTTTATAACGCTGAACAAGCACAGAATCTGTAGCATCCAGGAATAAAATTTCGCAATGAATGGTAAAATGATCTTTAATATAGTTCAAAGACTCGGACAGAGCCGTAAAGAATTCACGCCCGCGCAGATCGATAACCAATGCAACCTTACCAATCTTGCCGTTTGACTGTTCAATTAGTTCCGCAAATTTTGGAATCAATACCGGTGGCAGATTATCCACACAGAAGAAACCCAGATCCTCCAGGCTTTGTACTGCAATGGTTTTACCTGCCCCGGACATGCCCGTAATGATAATGAGCGTGGCGCCTGTGCCTGGTGAGCCTTCACCTTCAAGCATAAATGTCCCCTCCTTATCATATTGCTGTCTTCATATATTGTTACGAGGTTACTAGGAACGCAAGAGAAGACCTGCCGCACCCACAATACCTGCATTATTCCCAAGTGTAGCTTCCAGAATCTGAACCCCATCTTGCAACGGTTCCGGTGTCAGCTTAGCAAATACGGTACGTATTTCATCGAACAAGAAATTGCCCGCTTTGGACACACCGCCACCAATGATGAACATCTCCGGGTTAATGACAGCCGCTACAGTCGCCATGGACTTGCCCAAGTAGAATGCTGCACGGTTTACAATACGCTGTGCTACTTCATCGCCTGCCTTAGCAGCATCGAATACTTCCTTGGCTGCAATCTTGTCGACGAGTGCCAGTGACGTATGATCACCACGTTCTACGGCATCCTTCGCCATACGGATAATACCCGTTGCAGACGATACCGTTTCTACACATCCCATTTTACCACAGCCGCACTTGATGGCCTCCAGATCAGGTACTACACTGATATGACCCAGCTCTCCCGCCATACCCGAGAAGCCTTGATAGATGTTACCATTCAAGATCAAGCCTCCGCCGACGCCTGTACCGAGTGTATAACATACACAATTGTCTACGCCTTTACCGGCTCCTGCCCATACTTCACCCAGTGCTGCCACGTTTGCATCGTTATCTATTTTGATTGGCTTGCCCAGACGTTCTTCCAGAATCGAACGAATGGCCACATTCCGAAATCCGATGTTAGGGGCATGAACGATAATTCCCTCGCGTACATTCGTGAAACCGGCCACTCCAGCACCCACACCCTCAAGCTGTTCCCAACTGTATGGTGATTCGGCTACGATATGTCGGACATACTTCTCGATGTTGGCGATGACCGTGTCTACGCCCTTATCCACTTCAGTCGGTCCTTCATACGTATGCATTAGCTGACCTTGTTCATCGCATATACCGACCTTGATTGCTGTTCCGCCGAGATCGACCCCAACGTAGATTTTCTCAGACATGCTGCAAGCCACCTTTATCTATCTAAAATAGTTTAAGTCCTACGTACCAACTATAATTGAAGGATACGCCTGGGTCAAGACGATAAGACCTCGGATACATCTTGCTTTGACAGGGTTGTGAACCACATCACATAGCATTTATGAATACGTATACAATCTCATCACCTTCATTTATGAACGCACGCTTTGTTCCTTCCTCGATAGCAGAGGAAGCCTCAACTCATGATATTGCATCTCCCCTCGTTCCATTCATAAAAGATGATCATCGTCCCCTCAACGCGGTGTCCCATTTCACTCCACTAACCACCAGTCATTCTCACGCAGAGGACCATTGAATGACGTCACAGCCAACACAAAAGCGCCTTCCACAGATACAGATGGAAGGCGCCTTACTTTTATAAAATCAATGTTTTTCAATTGGATTGCACTCAGCCGTTCTTCAGCTATACGTCACAACTTCGACTCCACACGTACCGGCTCTTCTGTCTTCTCCATCTTGTTCACATCCAGAATATCGAGCAGGAAGACAAAGATCGGAATACCAATGATCAGTCCCCAGATTCCCAGGAAGTGTTGCGACAGAATCAGTACGATAAAGGTGTAGAACATTGGCAATTTGGTCTTGTGCGCCATCAATTTTGGATTCAGGAAGTACGTCTCCAAAGCATGAATTACAATAATCATGATGATCACAATAATGCTTAATTTCAGTCCACCCATCTGATACCCAATCAGACAGAGCGGTACCAGCGAGATGATAACCCCCGCAACGGGCACCAGACTGAGCAGGAACACCAGAATGGTCAGCGCGAACAGATATGGGAAACCCAGAATCCATAAGCCCAGAATGGTCAGCACTGTATTGAACACCGCAATCAGAAGCTGTGCCTCAATGACTTTACCAAAAGAAGAGACGAACTTGTCTCCCAGATAAGCTACTTCATTATAGAACCATCCAATTTTACTTGTTTTGAACTTAGACGTGAACTTGGATATCTCCTGCTTCTGCAACAAGAAGAACAGACTCAGAATGATAACGAGCAGAATAAACTCCAACCATTTGCTCAAAGCGAAAATATATTTCAATGCATCATTGGTGTAATTTTTGATATCGAAGGACTGAAGGTAACCCGCAATCTTGGAAGCAAAATTATCTCCATCTGCACTATCCAAAAATTTCATAATCTCGTTCGTTAACTGAACGACCTGATCCACGATCCGTGGTGAATATCTGGAGATACCGAGCACAATTACTGCGATAACAATCATATAGAGCAGAATGACCACAACTTTATAATTGATCGGAAACAACCGATTCAAACCACCTGTAATGAAATGCTGTAATCTGTTCATGACATACGTCACCAGGAACAACAGCAGAATCATGTGCAGCATACTCCCCATACTGAACAAAACCAAACAGAACAAGAGCAGGATCAAAAATCGTCTCACTGTCGCATTCTGTAGCCAATCTTTTATCATTTCCCCCAAAATCTTCACCTCACAGCTAATATGCCCCATATGTATACGAACTCATGCCCACTGTAGTTTCAAAAAAAGAGAAGCCTTCCGGCTTCTCTCATTACATGAGACTTCCCGTTGTCTCTTATTCCTAGCATATGCCCAACCTCACGCATGTCATGCTTATTTATCCAACGTTTCGCTCCAATCATGGATAATGCTTCCTTCAAGGAACTTCTCACAATCCATCGCGGCCATACATCCGGATCCTGCAGCCGTAATGGCTTGACGATATTTCGTATCCTGAACATCACCACAGGCGAATACACCCGGTATATTGGTCTCCGTCGTTCCTGGTTTAACCACAACATAGCCATGTTCGTCCAGTGTGATCGCATTACCCAGAAATCCGGTATTTGGCGTGTGACCAATGGCAACGAATACGCCATCTGCTTCGAGCAACTCTTCCTGCCCCGTCTCGTTGTTGCGCACCTTCAGTCCTTTGACACCCATAGCTTCCGGTACGACTTCGAGTGGAGTACGGTTCAGCGCCCACTTCACCTTCTCATTGCTACGAGCCCGATCCTGCATAATCTTGGATGCACGCAACTCATCCCGACGGTGAACCAATGTGACGTCTGTTGCAAAACGAGTCAGAAAGCTCGCTTCCTCCATGGCGGAGTCACCACCGCCCACAACCACGATTTTTTTGCCCCGGAAGAAGAAACCGTCACATGTCGCGCATGTACTTACACCACGTCCCACATTTTCCTGCTCACCCGGAATACCGAGATAACGAGCGGATGCACCTGTGGAGATAATGATCGATTCAGCTTCCAGTTCACCGATTCCTCCAACTTTGACCTTGAAAGGCGGTTTGCTGAAATCCACTTCTTCCACCCAACCATTTTTGAATTCGGCTCCAAAACGCTCAGCTTGCTTACGCATGTTGTCCATCAGTTCCGGACCCATGATACCTTGCGGGAAACCGGGGAAATTCTCAACTTCCGTTGTCGTCGTCAATTGACCACCCGGCTGAAGACCTTCGATAACCAGTGGTTTCAGATTAGCACGAGCCAGATATATCGCTGCTGTCAGACCCGCAGGTCCCGTTCCGATCACAATCGTTCTGTATTTAGACATATAGATACAGCCTCCTTAATTAAGGTGAGAATGTGTTGTACTAGCGATGAACTTGCCAAGATGATATCCTACAGGCATTTACGAGGCCCATTCGTTAAGTTTACCCGTTTTCCCGGTTGTTGTATCCTTCACCTCATGATGTCTTTCTGAAAACGAGTGAGGGCCAACTTTCTATACAAGTGGTGGATTGCTGTTACACACCGCATGAATCTGTTTCGCATACTTGCTAACCGTTGATGCCGATATCCCATACCGCTCAGCAATGCTTTGATAGGTAACGGGACGACTATGATTCTTCGCTGCCAAATATTCAAGTCCCGCAGCCCAACCCTCAATCTGCTTTGTGCCCGGAACCTCTGGATGTACCCGGGATACATAATCTGTCCAGAGCCGTTCCATCTCTTGCTGCAACTCAGCCTTCGCTTCAGACATCTGTAATGCACGATCAACAACAGCCTGCCAATGAGAGGTCGAGCTAGTGTCCGATGGTTCTGATGTGGATTGAACCTTCCCAATGGACTTCAAGGCAACAGGAGAAAAGGGACGAACCACCTGAGTATTCCCATCCTCATGTTCAGCCGATTTCAATCCGTTCAGTACAGTTTGTGCTGCCTCAAGCAGATCCTGTTCTTCTCCCGGCTCTTCAATGAAGGATTGCAGAGCCTGCTGCACCTCATAATCACCGATCATTCCGAGCGCATGAATAACCTGCAACTTCGTTGCCCGATCACCATGCCGCAATGCCCAGAAGAACGATGAACGAATCAGTGGATCATTCTTCATTTCTTCAGGAATGCCGTTACCATAGTTCTCCCACTGTCTGAACTGTTCATCGAATGGCAGATGATAGTGATAACTTAGCTTCTCTGGCTCTTGCTCGCCTTGTTTTACAGCTTCAAGACCTGACAGATAATACCGGGATACTTCGGAACCCGGATCAAGCTTGGACACATGATGCCATAGACGCTCAGCAGCATCATAACGTTCTGTATTATAAGCCGCCACTGCTGCATAATGAGCAAGTGCCGGATCAGCAGCTGTCTCTTCATCCTTGAGCAAACGCCGGAAGTGAACATAAGCCGTATCGTGTTGGCCCAGAATTCCCATCGTTGTCGCGAGTTTGTAGACTTGTTCGTGCTGGAATGGCACGATGACCCGCAATTTTTTGATCAGAAGCAGCACTTGATCGGCCCGGTTCTCGTTCTGATGGAAAATGGCCAGATTACAGAGTGCATGCAGATTACCTGGTTCCTGTTCAAGCACTTCGGCAATGGTCTCTTTTGCTTTGGAAAACAGACCCATATAATAGTAGGCGAGTGCCAGATTGTTACGGGCAGCCAAGTAATCAGGATAATCAGAAGACATGCCTTCGAGCAATTCAGCAGCCTGTGCAAATTTCCCTTCTTCCAACAGTTCCCGTGCCTGGTCGTGCTCCACTACACCTTTGCGTGATTTGATTCGATTCAGTTTGGTCGGACGATCCAGCTCATAGTACAGAAGCTCCATCATCTCTTCGGCCTCCGTCATGAACTGACCCTGGGTGTCCTCCTCCAGATAGGTAACAAGTGCTTGCTCGGCTTCCTCAAACCGATCCATATTTGCATAATTGTTCGCCATATAGAAATAACATTCCGTCATCGACGGATCTACCACTTCCAGCACGTTAGCCAGAATGGCATTGGAGGCTTCGTAATCCCCCTTCTCCGATAATATACCCGCCATATTACAATGATTTACCGGATTTTCCGGTTCGTATTCAACAGCTTTGCGAAAATATTTTAATGCCTTGTCAACATGATTACGGTCCAGCGAGCGGACAGCTCTTTCAAAAAAGAAAGAAGCATCCAAGTGAATCGGTATAATATTGGCAAGGTGTCCCTCAGCCCGCACTAGCTTGCCCTTCATCTTCCAAGGCACCTCCTCTTTGCATTTCATTCATACTCTCCAGTATACCACATCTTAAGGCCCACTTCTCAATATGTAGTTTCATGTCGTTTATGAAAAAAATGCAAAAGAAAAGTGATATTCCATTTTGCAGGAAACATATCACCTTGGAGCGTTGTTTATTAAAAGGATACCTTTTTTGCCTAGAGACTCCATCACTCACTTGCCACAAGATCTCTTTGCAGTATTGCATTAGTCCAATCCCGTCGGTCACGGGATGTCGTGTGTAATTATAAAAATAAAGGTACATCATTATTTTTTTAGGAGATGTTATATTGATGATCTCGAAAATTAAACCACTTATATTCATCTTAATCTGCTTGTTTGCTTTGAATGGATGTTCGGAAGATATAAAAAATGATGAAAATCATATTACACTTGTTGAAGTAGTAACAGCGCTTGAGTCTCAAAACTTGAATTTAGTGTCCTTTGGTATAACCGGGTATCCTTTGAAATTAAATGATGTTATGCCTGAGGTGTACTCCGTTGAAGTGCCGGTAGAAGAAGAGCCTTATAGCCCTGAATTTTTACATTTCTATATTTTCAATTCAGAGAAGGATCGCATTAACGGGACCAAAGAATTCAATAAGCACATGGAAAATGCCCATTTCACAACATTCCCTTTTCTATATGAGAAAGGAAATGCCCTTATCGTCTACTGGAGCAATACCAAAGATAATCCTCTATTCACCAAATCCATCGACACTGCGCTGGAGCAACTGCAATGATAGTTCAAGTTTACAGTATGAGACGTATCCTGAAATATCAAAATTCATGAAGTTCCATGGATTGAGCACATCATTGGGCATGTAACGAACGGTTCGCCGTAATCATTCGTAAAAAAAGAAGACCAAGCCCGCAGGCTCGGTCTTCTAAAGTTATAACTCCATACTCACGCCATCGAAGGCGAGAGTGAAATATGAATGGTTTTATCAAACGGTGTCATGAAATTGACCAGCACAACCTTGCACTTGTCCGGCAGTTTTGCCTCACGAACCGTTGCCGCCAGATGCCCAAGTTCGCCCCCTGTAATCTCCAGCCAGTCTTCTCCGCAGGTATAGCGTAACGTACCGCCTTTCCACAAATAGTGACCCTCACTCGTTTCCATCGCGTCCTCACAGGTCAACTCACCTTCGCTTCCGAATACAAAGGACAACTGCATCATAATGTCCTCCGGTTCTTGCCCGGATAGATGCATGGTCCATCCATTTTCCGTTGGTTGCACTTCTGCGCCTACACGGAATGTCTGCTCATGAGTAAGCTGACGATTCTGATGAGGTAGCAAATACCATGGACTTATATCTGATGCAGCAGATTCCGGTAACAGATTCGCAGGAACTGGACCATAGTAGCCTTTCTTCTGCTCACCAGTCAAACGGTACCCTGCGGATAATCTGGTCATGTGCTGCATAGGGACATAACCCGGATTAAAGTATGAAGCCAGTTGCACAGCCAGCAGACGCACCTCACCATGACGAAGCGCGAAGAAAGAAGGAACTTCTGTCATCACGGTCACGCTAGTAGCACCATCCCGAATTCGGGCTACCGGAGCACCAAAATCCGTATGCATCCGACTGTGAGAGATCCGTCCGTGATGCCCTGCTGAATCCATCTGTCCCAGATAGTCTCCCCGTACAAAATGTTCATTCAGCATAACTTTGTATTGCTTCGGTAATGCATCACGTTCCTCATCCGGATGCTGAAGCTCAGGCTCAAGCATTAACCGAATGAGTGTATTCACCGAGCACACTCCCGGATCAGTCAATGTATCTCCCGCCCAGGCTGCCATCCCCGCAAAGAGTGGATCACCATCCAGCCGCGCCAGAATGGCATACGGTAGGTAATAGGGTGACAGATCATGAACACTGCCCAGATCCTGTCGCCCTGAATAATCTGTAACAATCTCACCTGTAGGATGCACCAGGTACACCATCATGCGGAGATTAAGTCTCACCGGTTCCAGCAGTTCAGGACGATTGAGCAGGCGTGCGGCATGAATTAACATGATGTCGCTAACTGCGCTGTATATCCCATTGCTTCGTTCGGTCCACTCCCCATCGGGTGTAATATCCATGCCTTCTGCCAGCCACTGCTCTGCGCGCTGCACAGCTTCCTCCAGACCAAAGATTTGATGCAAGAAACCGAGCGCCGCGCATAGCACCCAGCGATGATTCGGAGTATGACAACCACCTGTAAGCATCGTTGGAATCGTGCGTTCCAGAAACAGCCTCATGTTGGTCAGTACAGGTTGCAATGGCTCCCATTCCTGTTGCTGAAGTAACTGATACAACTGTGAATATCCCACAACGACAAATGCAGTGTCTGGAGGGGAGTGGTAATTAGTCCAGCCCGGAGATATTGAACCATCTTCATGCTGGAAGCGGAGTACATATTCCGTAGCTATCAGCAGTCGATCTAACAACGCCTCATCCCGATAATAGATGGAGTACGGATTGGAGATCGCAGCCCCCCAGTAACACATATCCGTCGGCGTTCCAGTTGTGTGGTTGACCCAGGCAACACCTGTATAGGGATCGATGGTGCCTCCATAATAACGGCTTTCAGGGTCAAGCATCTGCCGGGATATGCCTCTTTCTACCGCTCTGTCATTACTCTCCACCAGCTGTTTATACATGTGCAGTCCCTCCATACCAATGCATTCTCCCGATGTGCGGAGTATGTTGCTTCAGCGCCTTCAATTCAGAACGGAAGCATACTCATACCGCCCGTAGGTGAGTTCATTTTTTCTCGTCAGTATATACCATATACCGATTAAAGTCGCTAGAAAATACGTGCTTGTTTTACTTCATATTTACGGGTCTTTGTCACTGAGGAAAAAGTCGTTGAACACACGCTGTGAACACACCCACTGTTTCCCACATTACCGCGCTTATTCTGTCACCCCAAGCTTCTTCATAAGCAAGTCATGACTCTCGTGAATCTCTTCTGCCGTACAGGCAGACTTCAACTCATACACCTTCACTTGTGCACGGCGGATCATCGGCAGATAGGCATCATAGAAATTCATATCCTTACTGTGTACATACGGGCACCAGTGATCAGAGAGACCAAGAGTCTCATGAATATGCACACCTACGATATCATCCATCAGCCCCTGCATTTCTCCCACACTGTCATATAGGCCCATTCGATCCATCATGATGGCATGACCTGTATCGTACCAGATGCCAACCGGGGCCCCTTTGAGGGCCGTAATGATGGTCTTGGCTTCAGCAAGGGTAGGAATCTGTTGTGGTCTGGATCTCGTCTCGATGCCAAAACGGACATCCAGACCTTTGGCTGCCGCCCGATTGCACACTTCATCCAGACTGGCGATAATTTTCTCCACATACCTCGAACTGAGGGCTTCCCGCCGCTCCATCAATTCAGCCCACTTGCTGCGATACTTCGGTGAATCCGGACCTTCCTCGTTATAGATTTTTCCAAGATCTTTGCTGATATCCTCAGGGAAAGGTACCTCTCCGGGGTGTACAACAACAGCTTCTCCCCCATAACGCTGGGCATATTCAGCCGACTCTACCAGCAATTCGATCGCCCGCTTACGTTTCACTTCATCTTCGAAGCCGAGCAGGATGGAATCCGTACCATAATCGGGATCAGGGTCATGTGGAAAGGTATTGTGGACACTAGAAATTCCGATCTCTCCACGCTCAATCATGGGCTCAATCGTCGTGAGCATCTCTTTCGTTACATTATAATTTAGCTCCACCCGGCGAAAGCCGAGATCTGCAATCTCCCGAATCATATTTTCTCCGACATCATGTTTTCGGATATTCCAGCATGTGGAGAACGAATATATTCCCTTATCTATGTGCTGCATCTGTTTTCCTTCTCCTCCCTCTGGCTAAACTTTTACACCAGCCTTAACTCAACCTTTTACCGCGCCAAGCATCGCACCGCTGACAAAATACTTTTGCAGCCACGGATAAACAAGCAGAATGGGTACCGTTGCAAAAACAACTGTAGCTGCCTTGAGACTTTCCGGAGTCAGTGGTGTGCGGTTAGCGCCTTCCATTAATGTAAGCTCACTCACCATGTTGTTTTGAACCATTTGGAAGAGCTTCAGTTGTAACGGATACAACTTGGGATCATTAATATACAACAGGGAATCCTGGAATCCATTCCAGCGACCAACCGCATAGAATAGAGCTAATGTGGCCAGTACAGGCATGGATAATGGGAGTATGATTTTGAATAGCGTGTGTACATGTGAGCTACCGTCAATTTCTGCTGATTCTTCCAGACTTTCTGGAATACCTCTGAAGAATGAGATCAGGATAATCAGGTTAAAAGGACTGACCAGTCCAGGCAGAATCAGTGCCCACACTGAATTAAGCATATTGAGATCACGAATGAGCAAATACTCGGGAATCATCCCGCCACTGAAGAACATCGTAATGATGATGACATACATGAAGAGCTTGCGCCCTTTCAATTTTTTCTTGGTTAACGGATATGCAGCAGCAAGTGTGAATAACATGCACAACACTGTGGTTACCACTGTCAGAATAGTCGTAAAACCCAGTGAATATAGCATGGATTGATCAGAGAATACTTGAATATACGCATCCCAGTTAAATTCTTTAGGAAAAATGGTCACTTCTCCCGAAGTAATAGCCCGGTTAGAACTTAGAGATATCGCAATGGTATGCAAAAATGGAGCTAGACAGAATATAACAAACAAAGTGATAAAGGAGATATTAACGATATCAAAAATCCGATTTGAGGTGCGTTCACTCATATGCGCACAGCTCCTTTACTGATGGTCTATACATACAAGCCGATTGGCGTCTCTTCCGTTTATCTACAACCTACAAAATACCTTCACCCGTTGCTTTCTTTGAAATATAGTTAGATCCTAGCACGAATATGAGTCCTACCACTGCCTGGAACAGTCCAACGACAGTTGCCAGCGTGTATTGTCCTGATTCAAGACCAACTCTGTATACAAAGGTACTGAGTACATCGGAATATTCTCGCACGGCCGTATTACCAATGATATAAGGCCGATCAAAACCGATGCTGACCATATGTCCGAGATTAAGAATGAGCAAGGTCACAATGGTTGGTTTAATACTTGGCAACGTAATATGCCAGATTCTCTTCAGTCTTGAAGCTCCGTCAATCTCTGCAGCCTCAAACAATTCCTTGTTCACGCCAGTTAATGCCGCCAAATATAGAATGGTACCCCATCCTGCACTCTGCCAGACACCTGTGAACAGGTATGTCACAAGCCATGGATTTTTTTCTGTCAAAAATGGTATTGAATTTAAACCCATACTCTCCAATACACCGTTAACCATACCGGATTGATTGCCGAACAATTGGTATACAATTCCCCCAATGATAACCCAGGAGATAAAGTGAGGAATGTATAGAATCGTTTGCGATAGTTTTTTAAACCATTTAAAACGAACTTCATAGAGCATGATGGCCAATAAAATTGGAGCAGGGAACGAAACAAGCAAGTCGAGGAAATTTAACATGAAGGTATTTCGTAATGTGGTGTAGAAGTCCCGCATTCCAAATACTTCACGGAAAGCATCGAAACCGATCCACTCACTCCCGTTAATGCCCTGAAACAAGTTGAAATCCTTAAAAGCGATCTGAACCCCGTACATTGGGCCGTAACGAAAGATCAAGAAGTAGATCAGGGGCAGTGAAATGAGCGCATATAATTGCCAATACCTTTTCAAGTATGTGATGGTCAAATCGGTTTCCTCCTATCAACAAGAAACGGCTGTGCCGCCCATACTGGCGGCACACGTTCCTTCCAAAGTTATGCAGTGAATTACATATTTATTTAGTAATTAGAAGATGAATCTGTTTATTTAATAGCGCTTACTGAAGTGCTGCTTCAAGCTCTTTCTTCAGTTCTGTGCCACCCAGTGACATGAAATCATTCATTTCTTTTTCATATACCGCTTCGAAGTCTGCCGGTTTAGCCATCGCAGTTTTCACAATAAGCACTTTCAACTTATCATTTAGCGCTGTACCATATTTAGATTCTGCTTCGATTGGTTTGCTGAAGATAACCGGGCCGATCGTATCCGTATTAGCAATATCAATGGACTGTCTCATCAGCTCTTGGTTACGTTCTGGGAAGCCTGCAATCCATGCGGCTTCATTGGCTGCCTGATCTCCCACAACTTTACCGTTAGCAATAATGGCCATGTCACCACCGTTGTAGACACGATCTTTGACATCCTGTGGTGCATCATCTTTAACAACTGGAACACCATCAACCATATCGAAATTTTCACCTTCAACACCTGTGTTTATCTCTAGCAAGTTCGTTCCAGAAGCCATCCAGTCCAGGTATTTCACTGCTTCAACCGAACGTTTGCTGCTTTTTGGAATCATGATGTACATACCGTTGCTACCATAGCGTGATTTGATGTGTTTATTGTCCACATTCGGATTGGTGTAAGCGTCAACTGCTACAACTTTGCTATCCGGTACATTTTTGGACAAATTATCAAGCATACCATCTGCATACAGAATCTGACCTACGTCCTCAGACATGTAGCCGATATTACCGTTCTGGAAATCTTTGACCAATTGCGTTTTTTCTTCATCAAGACTGAAGTCTTTGCTGATCAGACCTTCATTGTAAAGCTTGTTAAGGAACTGCATCGCATCTTTGAACCCATCATGCAATGGTAGCTCGTAACGCTGACTGTACGTAAGTCCATCTTGTACGGGTTTAATAAATGAGTAAATCAATGTTTCATACTGGGCTGGGGCAAGTGCCATACCCATTGGGATGTTTTTGCTGCCCAGATTACCCGGATCTTTCTCTTTAAACGCTTTCAGCGTTTCATAAAGCTCATCTGTTGTTGTTGGAGCCTTCATTCCAACCTTGTCGAGCCAATCCTGACGGATATAGGAATTGTAGCGGGAAGTAATGGCACGTTTACCCGGAATAGCGAATTGCTGACCTTCAAGCTGACCAAATTTCAATAGGTCTTCGCCAAGATATTCTTTTAAGTTAGGCGCATGTTCATTAAGAAGTTCACCCACTTCAGTTAGACCACCTTGCTGAGCATAACGGTAGAACACACTGGAGTCGTATACAAACACAATATCTGGAACGTCGCTGGGGCTGGCCATTAACACGTTGAGCTTCGTTGTTTCTTCTGAACGTTGAACAGGTACGAATTGCACATCAATGTTATTCGGATCGCCGAATTTCTCTTGAACAAATTTAGTTAAATAGTTGTTAGTGATCGTATGTGGAGAAGGACTGTTACCACGATCGAAAACCTCCACTTTCAAAGTAACACGCTCACCATTCGTTGTTGCCCCGCCTTCTGCTGATTCTTTGTCTGATGCAGACGAGCACCCCGCAAGTAAGGACACTCCCATTACCATTGTAAGTGCCAGACCCATCCATTTCTTCTTACTCCCCTTGGTTGCTTTTCCAATCATTTTGTCATCCCCTTTTACTTTGCGTGAATGTTTAAGGCTTGCTCCGAGTATTCCACATCTTCGCGGACTCTAGCAATAAACCAGTTTCGGAAGCGCTTACAAACGGATTATGGTTTATATGCTACGCCTATTTTCGCAGACTGATTATTTTCCCAAAGCTATGCTGCTCTAGGCTTTGATGGCTCTCAACACCTTACGACTCAGAACTGCCTGTCCCCATTCGGATAAACCATTTTCACACACTGCCTATATTCGTAAACGGGAAAAATCAGGAATATTAGCTTGTTATCTTGCGAAAACAGTTGCATCAATTTCTCCCAGCAGAGAGCTGTTCAACGAAAACAGGGCGAACCTCTGCAAGCCTGCTCTCCTGGTGGAAAGTGACTGCATGAAATTCACCCTGTGCTATCCTGATCTATAGATCTCAGAATAAGATCATCATTGCGTTACTCTTCGGGTTCTCGATGTTCTCGTTTCAAACGACGATAATCTCCTGGTGTGATACCCGTTACCCGTTTAAATACACGTCCTAATGTAATTCCATTCGCATACCCAACCTTCAGGGCAATATCCTGCAAAGAGTAATCGGTATTGAGCAGAAGCTGCTCCGTCTCCTTCATGCGAAGCTCTGTAACAAAATCAACAAACTTCATGTTGAATTCTGTCTTGAACAAATAACTCGCATGTTTGCCCGTAATCTGGAATCGGTCGCTCAGATGTTTCAAGGAAAGATCAGGATTCGCAAACTGTTCTTCAATATAATTTTTCATTTCGTTGACCATGGCTTTGTAACTCTTGGTTTCCGTTACCGCTACATACGTTCGGAACAAGTCCGTCAGACCATCGAACAAAAGACTTTTCACATCCGTAAGCGTCTCTGCCTCTTCCACAGCGCTTAACCATCTGTTGATGTTTTCTTCAGACAGCTCTTCCTGAAGCCCTTCCGACATCATAGCCACCTCTCGGCTGAGCATCTGTAACATGGCTTGAATCAGAGAACGAATCTCGTCATCCGGCAATTTGTTCTGTTCAAATGCGGTAAAGATCTCCTCCAACTGTTCCCGCCACTGTCCACTCGACATCCGGAACCGCTTAACAAAGTCCGCAATCATCTGCAGATAAGTATAGGTATCCAGCAAAGGATGCTGTGGTTCACCGCAGTCGGCTTGGCCGACATCTCCGTTCATCAAAAGTTTACGTTGCATTACCGCTTCTGCTGCCGCATAAGAACTTCGTATTGCACCGATTCCCTGAGCAATAGGTCCAATGCCAAAGCTTAAGGAAATGCGTAGATTTTGTTCCACCCAAGATTTGCATTCCTCAGCTACAACCCGAATCTGACCAGACATGTCCAAGTTGTTATTACTCTGTTCTTTGAACACAAAAAGGATTGCAATTTGATCTACACTAATCCATTCCGTCCAGCATTGTACTCCGGTATTACGTGACAGCTCTTGCAAAACATTCATCAAGGCAAACTTCAGCGTATTTTGTTCACCTCTCGTATACCTCTCCTGGAACCCCTTCTCATAACGATTAATCTCTCCAACAACAACGATAAAGCGTGACGATTCATGCACGTCATTCAGTGGAGAGAGCTCTGTTAATTGCTCTTCTGCATTTTCGATGTGTTCACCGTGCAATAGGGCATTGAACAACTTACTGCGCTGCATGAGTATATTTTCCCTGCTTTTCTTGTCATAATCCATCATGTGATTAATCAGATTCTCAAGTACACCGTCAATCATCTTCATCTCATCCGTACGAGCCCCCGAGTGTTCAAACGCTCGAATCTGATGAGACTCAATTCGGTTCATGATGATCTGAATGGGTTTATAGTTACGACGAGTAATATACACGATATACACAATTGCACAGATAACCGTCACAATAGCAATGATTACCCATACATAAGACACGACAGATACCCAGCCAAATAGGTTACCGGCCTTGATTCCACTGGATATGGTCCATCCCAGTCTTTCTAATGATAGCCTGTTCAGTTCCTGACCATCTATCGAGCCCTCTTGGTCCGAGTGTGCATTATACACAACCTTACCTTCCCGATCAGTAATCGTCAGGAATGAGAGCTGACCATTAACCATACTATCTACGCTCTGTTCAATACTGCTCATCTTGATATTAATGACCAATGTGCCCTGAGAGCCAAAAGGCAAAGGCATGTCCTTGTTCACGGTTAATACGCGAATCGGGGTACGTTGAGAAGAGTCCGTATCGAATTCCCGGACAGGTTGCCACCCTGAACCGATAGAACCGGTACCCATCTGGTCAATCCATGCCTTATCCGAGAAACCTTCCGCTTCTCTGGAGCCACTTACGGTCAGAACATGTTTATTTCGCTTGTCATATAGATAGATGGATTGAATCCATGAGGACGAATTCGTTAGCTCCCGTAAACTTTGTGCAATTGCATACACTGTGTCCGAGCTGTTCTGGTTTCTGTTACTAAAATAGAGTCTGTATGCCTGCTGACTCTGTACCGTTTCCAAAATGGATAGTTCAATCCCCCTGATTGTACGATCCACCGTGTCTATCATATAACTGGAGGAGATCCGGTCTGCTTTTTTTGTTTCCTCTTTAGAGATGTCATTGATGAAAACAAACGCGATGAAAATGAGTATGGTCACCGTAAGAAAAAAAATTGGGAAATAAGAGAACAGTAACCGGTAGTACCAATTACGAGACAATAGACCCCACTCCTCACTCCACGATGCCAATGTTCTCAGCCGTGGTTCTACTGTTCAGCATCCATCTCACCTTGAGGGCTGAATACTATAATGATAACGCTATCATAACTGATTTTATGTTATTATAGCACATGCCTCGGAGCAGCAATGCAAGAATTGAATTCCAAGAGCCAAAACAAAAAAACCGTGCTGAGCAGACAACAACTCAGACACGGAACACTTCATCCGGCAGCACACCGTTATATCCTCGATGCACTAAATGCCAGAATCCTTAAACAATGTGGCCATGGAGCCACCATCCACAATAATGCGTACGGCGCGAGCCAGCATTGGCGCAACAGGTAATACTTTGAAGCATTCGGGGTGGTCATCTGGCAGTGCGATCGAATCCGTAACTACCACCTCTTCAATTGACGGGTGATTCAACTTACTTACTGCTCCATCGGAGAACAATCCGTGAGTTGCACATACATATACGTTTTTGGACCCGCGTTCCTTCAACCCTTCCACCACATTCAGAATGGTTGTTCCGGTGTCGATCAGATCCTCAATAATAATCGGTGTCCGTCCTTCTACATCACCAATGACATGGGTAATCACGGATTCATTATGGCTTGGACGTTTCTTGATCATAATGGCAAACGGGGAATCCAGACGATTGGCCAGCTTCTCTGCCATTGATGCTCGTCCCGCATCAGGGGAGACAACGACAGGGTTCTCAATACCTTTGCTCAACAGATAATCACTAATCAGATCCAGCGATGTCATGTGATCAACTGGAATGTTGAAGAATCCCTGAATGGCCGCTGCGTGCAGGTCGATCGTTACCACGCGATTGGCGCCAGCCGTAGTTAATACATCGGCTACCATCTTGGCCGAGATCGGCTCCCGTGGAGCAGATTTGCGCTCTTGACGCGCATAACCATAATACGGAACAATGATGTTCACAGTGCGTGCTGAAGCCCTCTTTGCGGCATCAATCATCACCAACAGCTCGACAAACAGCTCATTGATCGGATGAGACAACGACTGTACCAGAAACACATCACAATTACGGATCGTTTCTTCATAATGAACGTATATTTCTCCGCTCTTGAACCTGGACAGCTTGATCTTGCCCAGTTGTACACCCAGCTTGTCACATACCTGTTCTGCCAGCTTAGGGTTCGATGAACCGGAAAAAATACGTAACGAATGCTGCATAATGCCCTCCCGAGGGTTGAAGCCCCTATATAATCCCTTATCTAAAAGTGAGTGTTCAAAAAGACCGGTTTTCAGTACCGAGAAGATGGGATAAAGCTAGAAATGGAGTAGCGGAGCGTAGGAGAAAACTACGTGAGCAACCACAATGTTTCCAGAGGAAACATACTTCGTAAGCATCCACCTATTTCGGCTGAATTCCATATTCGATGCTAATGATGCCTTTAGGCATCATTCGTAATCAAAAGCGGACTTTTTGAACTACCTTTAAAAGGTTATTTCCTACCCTCATTATACTCCACTGGCTTCTACATTTAAAGGAATGAACGAGCGATGACGGCCTTCAAAAACAGCGACTTCCGTACAGCCCAACTCATGTAAAAGTGCTTCAGCTTCAGGCAAATAATCCCCCAGCTTCAGTGGATCGTGCGCATCAGAACCCATGGTTAATGGAATGCCCAATCGAATGGCCTCCGTCAGCATTCTGCGACTAGGGAACATCTCGGCGCAAGGCTTCGATAACCCGGAAGCATTCAGCTCCATGGCGCAGCCACTTGTTGCAATAGCCTGCAGCGCTGCGTTCTCCAGTGAGATACGTTCTTCTGTTTGCTCCTCTGAAGGAACATAGCCGAACCGTTTAATGACATCCGTATGGCCCATAATGTCGTACAGACCCGTCGCAGCTGCTTTACTCACGGCATCATAGTACTGACGATATACTTCAAGGATGTCTTTGCCCTCCCAGTGATGGGTCTGGCGAAAATCCGTAATGTCCCATTCCCCGAGGAAATGAACGGAGCCAATCACATAGTCCCAAGGATAACGCTCAATGATTGCACGAATCTCTGTTTCCCAGCCTTCAATATAGTCACCTTCCAGACCAACACGTACGTCAATCTGCCCACGGTAACGTTCTTTCAGGGAGAAACACTCCTCTACATAACGCGGCAGTTCATCCATAGGCATCGCCATTTCCGGATAATATTGAGCTGGATCGACATGCAGCAATGGCATGTGATCGGACAATCCAATCTGGGATAGTCCAATCTCCACACCACGCTGTACATACTCTTCCAGTTTGCCAACGGCATGTCCACACCGCTCATGGTGTGTATGGTAGTCTATACGCACGAAACTCGCCTCCTAATCGCGGCGAGGCCGTTCATGACGGCGGCTCAGCTCTGACATAATGTCGTCCAGTGGCAGCTTGCGCTCTTGTAACAGGACGAGCAGGTGATACATCAGGTCACTGACTTCCAGGCGAAGCTCGTCATTATCTTTATTTTTGGCGGCGATAATCGTCTCGGACGCTTCTTCACCGATTTTTTTCAATATTTTATCTACACCTTTATCAAACAAATAGGTTGTATATGCACCCTCAGGGCGTTCACGTTCACGCTCTGCAATAACGGATTCCAGTTCAGCCAATACCTCAAAGCGACTTTCGGAATCCGAATTCGCAGAAGCAGATGCCTCACCGGCTTTATCCGGAGCCTTGTCTGTCGATTTCTCTGGCAAACCAATGATCTCATTATGGAAACATGTTACCGCACCTGTATGGCAGGCAGGACCGTTCGGTTTGACCTCAACCAACAAAGTATCACCATCACAATCATATTTCAGGGAAGTAATGGTCTGCACGTTGCCAGATGTTGCCCCTTTATGCCACAGCTCTTGACGCGAGCGTGACCAGAACCAGGTTTCACCGGATTCAAGCGACAACTTCAGTGATTCGCGATTCATATAAGCCATCATTAAAACTTCTCGAGTATCCACATCCTGCACAATGGCAGGAACCAAACCATCACTCCAACGAATGTGTTCCACAACCTGTTCCAAGGACAACTGTTCCTTGATTTCATCGCTCACTTTAGTCACGGATCTCCACCCCTTGTTCTCTCAAATGTTGTTTTAACGCCGGTACGGCGATTTCTTTGTAATGGAAAATCGTTGCGGCCAGACCTGCATCCGCTTTGCCCGTGGTGAATACATCATAGAAATGAGATTCCTTGCCCGCACCGCCCGATGCGATGACTGGTATACGCACAGATTCGGATACCGCTGCCGTCAGCTTCAGATCGAAACCGTCTTTTGTTCCGTCCGCGTCCATACTGGTTAGCAGAATCTCTCCCGCGCCCAAGCTCTCAGCCTGTTTAACCCATTCCAACGCCTTGATGCCGGAGGGTTTACGTCCACCATGTGTATAGACCTCCCACTCGCCCCAAGCTTCGTTATACTTGGCATCGATCGCTACCACGATACACTGCGAGCCAAAGCGACGTGCACCATCGGCAATCAACTGCGGATTAAGTACCGCGGCTGTATTCACTGCAATTTTGTCCGCTCCTGCCCGGAGAATCCGCTTCATGTCCTCCACCTTGGAGATGCCTCCACCTACCGTAAAGGGAATAGCAATCTCGCCAGCCGTCTGCCGCACGACTTCTTCCATCGTTTCGCGACCTTCTACCGAAGCCGAGATATCGAGAAATACCAATTCGTCCGCGCCTTCGCGGTCATATAGCGCCGCCAGCTCTACCGGATCACCCGCATCGCGGAGATTGACGAAGTTGACGCCTTTGACGACCCGGCCGTCCTTCACGTCCAGACAGGGGATGATTCTTTTTGCCAGCATGCTACCTCTTCCTCTCTATCCGAGTATCCCTTACTTATTTACTGCACGTACCGCTTCAGACAGATCGATGCTTCCCGTATACAGTGCTTTACCCACGATCGCTCCACCAACACCATCATCGGCGTGACGGCTCAGACGAAGCAGATCATCCATTACACTCACACCACCGGAAGCAATAACGGTCCGTCCGCTTGCCTTGGCTAGAGACACAATCGCTTCCACATTAGGACCCTGCATCATACCATCACGGGAAATATCCGTAAAGATAAACGTTTCTGCCCCATACGCCGCCAATTCCTTCGCGAGTACCTCTGCCTGTACTTCCGATGTTTCAAGCCATCCACGGGTTGCCACGTAACCATTACGAGCGTCGATGCCAATTGCCACTTTGTCGCCGTAACGTCCCAGTACTTCCTCTGTAAAAGCACGATCCTCAATGGCCGCTGTTCCAATGATCAGCCGGCTAACACCCAGACCCAGCAATCGCTCTACATCCGCTACTGTACGAAGTCCACCGCCCACCTGAACAGGTACGTTCACAGCCGAGGCAATGCGACCGATCAGCTCATCGTTAACAGGATGACCTGCTTTGGCACCATCCAGATCCACCAGATGCACATATGTACCGCCTTGCTTCTCCCAGGATAGAGCCACTTGAACCGGGTCATCGTTGTACACGGTCTCCTGATTATAATCTCCCTGCACCAGTCTTACACATTTGCCGTCCCGGATATCAATCGCCGGATATAGGATAAAAGATGACATACAAGGCCTCCTGAATATGAATTAGATTTGTACGCTTTCTATAGTTAAGAAGAGATGATTGTTTTACCGTTGTACAGGCGCTCCTGTCAGAGCCAAAAAGTTGCCGAGCAGCTTCATGCCAAGCTCTCCGCTTTTCTCCGGGTGGAATTGCATGCCGAAGTTGGATCCTCTGCCTACAATGGCTGTCACCGGATGTCCGTAATCCGTTACCGCCAGCAGATCATCCCTGTTGTCAGTAAGTGCATGATAGGAATGCACAAAATAGACGTGTCCTGCCTCAAGTCCCGCAAACAGCGGGTTTTCCGCATGCAGGTATTCCAGACGGTTCCATCCCATATGAGGAACCTTCAGTTCTCCGGGTGCAAAACGCACCACTTTACCTGGCAATATATCCAGTCCCTCATGTTCGCCATGCTCCTCACTTGAGCTGAACAACAACTGCATCCCCAGACAGATACCGAGCAGCGGCTTGGAACCTGCAGCGGCTTCTTTCACAACCGTATCCAGTCCACTCTCCCGCAAATGAACCATCGCATCACCAAAAGCACCTACGCCTGGCAGAATCACACCATCTGCGCCAAGAATCTCTTCCCGGTCACCCGTGACCAGCGCCTCGTAGCCAAGACGTTCGACCGCTTTGCCGACGCTGTGCAGGTTACCCATACCGTAATCGACAATTGCAATCGCCATCGTCTACAGCACTCCCTTCGTGGAAGGCACACCCGTTACACGTGGATCAATCAACGTTGCTTCATCCAGTGCACGTCCCAATGCCTTAAAGATCGCTTCAATCATGTGGTGGGTGTTCTGACCATAGTGCACAATGACATGCAACGTAATCCGAGCTTCCAGCGCCAATTTCCACAGGAATTCATGTACCAGCTCCGTGGAGAAACTGCCTACCTGTTGGGAAGGATATTCTGCACGGTATTCAAAGTGAGGTCGGTTGCTCACATCAATAATAACCTGAGCGAGTGCCTCATCCATCGGTACAAAAACACTGGCGTAGCGCTTAATCCCGCGTTTGTCACCCAATGCTTCTCGCAACGTCTGTCCCAGACAGATGCCGATGTCTTCAACCGTGTGATGATCGTCAATGTCAATATCTCCACGGGCCTGTACGTTCAGGTCGAATTGTCCGTGCTTCGTGAACAGATCCAGCATATGGTTCAGGAAAGGTACATCCGTTTCAATCGTGGATTGTCCTGTTCCATCTACATTAAAGGCCAATTGAATATTGGTCTCGTTCGTTTTGCGGTCAACCTCTGCTTGGCGCACTGCACCTTTGTTTTCAAGTTCCACACCGTTATTTTGATTATCCATTGTCCGATTCCGCCTTTCCTTCCTGTTCTAACCGTACAGCGATTGCACGGGCATGACCTTCAAGACCCTCATGGCGGGCCAACTCTATAATAGCCGCTCCGTTCTGCAGCAGCGCTTCTTTACTATAATAGATCAGACTGGATTTCTTGATAAAATCGTCCACGTCCACTGGCGAACTGAATCGCGCCGTTCCATTGGTCGGAATAATATGATTCGGTCCGGCAAAATAATCCCCTACCGGCTCCGAGCTGTACGGGCCGAGGAAGATCGCACCGGCATTCTCAATCCGGCCAGCGTAAGCCATCGGCTCCTGCACCATGATCTCCAGATGCTCCGGTGCGAGCCGGTTCACCACATCGATTCCCTCATCGATGGAATCGACCACAATAATCGCGCCATACTGCTCTACCGAAGCAGCAGCGATATCACGCCGCGGCAGCACTTCAAGTTGCCGCTGCACTTCCTCCTGCACGGCTTCCGCCAGCGCGGCCGAATTCGTGACGAGAATGGCCGATGCCATCTCGTCATGTTCCGCCTGCGACAACAGGTCGGCGGCGACATACACCGGATTCGCCGTATCATCGGCGAGTACCACAATCTCACTCGGCCCGGCGATACTATCGATATCGACCGCACCGTACACCTCGCGCTTCGCGAGCGCCACGTAAATATTGCCCGGTCCACAGATCTTGTCGACCGGGGCAATGCTCTCCGTGCCGTAAGCCAGGGCGGCGATGGCTTGAGCGCCGCCAACCCGGTACATCTCGCTCACGCCTGCTTCCGCAGCAGCCACGAGAATGTACGGGTTAATGCCTTCGCCACCGTTGGTAGACGGCGGCGTCACGAGAACAATCTCCGGCACGCCTGCCACCTGTGCCGGAATCACATTCATCAGCACAGACGATGGATACGCTGCTTTGCCGCCAGGTACATAGACGCCGACCCGCTTCAGCGGCCGGATGACCTGGCCCAGCAGGCTGCCGTCCGGCTGCCAATCCATCCACGAGTTGCGTTTCTGCTTCTCGTGAAATGCACGAATGTTGGCGGCGGCTTGCCGAATCGCCGTCACAAAGGATGGCTCCACGGCTGCATAAGCCGCCTGCAGCTCTTCCTGCGGCACGCGCAATTCCGCGGCCGTCAGCTTCGTGCGGTCCAGCTGCTCCGTGTAACGCAGCAGTGCCGCATCACCCTCACGGCGAATATCGCTGACAATACGCCGTACCGTTTCATTTTGCTCTGGCGTGCCATACTCCACTTCCCGCTTCAGATCAAATTCACGTGCAGGTACAATTTTCATACGTACAACCTCCTCATCCTCTGTAATGCCTGCCTTTTTATGGCCGATTCGATTCTGATTTTTCACGTTTCTTGCTTCTATCGTTTCATTCTTTTGTTATTTCCGTTACTTTATTTCTCGTTCTTGCTACCTTGCAGTCCTTGCATATCAGTAATTTATCCCCGAAGGCTTCCCGCCGATATCTCATTCGATGCCGGAATAACCTGTTGAAGTGCATCACACAAAGCCTGGATTCGTGCATTTTTCATCCGATAACTTACCCGATTAGCGATAAGACGGCTGGTGATGTCCAGAATGCCTGTCATCTCCACGAGTCCGTTCTCGCGCAGCGTCTGACCAGTCTCCACCAGATCGACGATCCGGTCTGCCAGACCAATTAAGGGTGCAAGCTCAATGGAACCATTCAGCTTGATCACCTCAACCTGCTGCCCCTGCTCCCGGAAATACTGTGAAGCGATCCTCGGGTACTTCGTTGCAACACGTTGCTGAATACCTGGCTTCCAGTCGGGAAGTCCAATTACAGACATACGGCACTGGGCGATTCCCAGATTCAATAGTTCGTACACATCCCGATTTTCCTCCAGCAGCACGTCTTTACCAACAATTCCGATATCAGCAACACCGTACTCCACGTACGTTGGAACATCTACTGGCTTCGCCATGATGAATTCCATTCCCGCTTCCGGTACTTCAATGACCAATCTGCGTGTATCATCCACGTCTTCTGGAATATCCAGCCCCGCTTCACGGAACAATTTGGAGGCTTTTTTATAGATTCGGCCCTTCGGCATGGCCACCTTCAGAATATCCGACATCTCAGCGTCCTCCTTCTTCAGATCCGTAAGTAATAACCTGCTCAGCCTGAACGGTTGTTGCTCCAGTAGATACAGCACTTGCTCCAGCCCCGTCTTCAGGAAGAAGGAGTGTCACTACATTTTGTCCCAGACTGCGTAATCTTGCCGCTTCTGTCAGTGCCTCGGCCCGACGTTTCGGGCTATATTGGATAAGTATCGGTTTCTTCTCTTCGATGGTAATACCGTGAACGCCATCAATAATCCGGTTGGTTTTCAGTGCAAACCCTGTAGCTGGCAACGAACGCCCGAATTGTTGTAACAGATTGTCATACCGCCCGCCGCTGCATACCGGAGATCCCAGTTCTGCTGCATATCCTTCAAACGTCATGCCCGTATAATAGGAGAAATCCCCGATCATCGTCAGATCAATCAGTACATGTTCGGATACACCGTACGCTTCCAACACTTCGAATACTGCACACAGATGCGCAATCGACTGTGCTGCTTCAGCACTTGAACTTAGTTCTACCGCATGTGTGCAGACTTCCTTGCCACCGCGCAGACGCAGGATCGCTTCGAGCTGTTCTTTCAACTTGGGTTCCAGGTTCAATGCTTCGATGGACTGGCGATAGCCAACATAATCACGTCCGAGCAGCCCTTCCTTCAATTGCTCCTGTTCCGTTGTCTGGCCTGGAATCACTTCCTCCAGTAATCCGTTCAGGAATCCCATATGACCCATCGCTATTTTAAAAGAAGACACGCCCGCTGCCTGCAAAGAGGCAATCGCAAGCGCAACAACTTCTGCATCCGCCTCAGGTGAGTCATCTCCAACCAGCTCCACCCCTGTCTGGAAGAACTCCGCCTCGCGTCCAGCTTCCTCTTCAATCGAACGAAATACGTTCGCATGATAGGACAGACGCAGTGGCAATTGCTCATCTTTGAGCATGGACGAAACGACACGTGCAATCGGAGCCGTTAGATCCGATCGGAGCACCAGGGTGGTTCCCCGGCTGTTCAATAATTTAAACAATTTGCGATCCGATGTAGAGCTGGCTACACCTACCGTGTCGTAATATTCAATCGTTGGTGTGATGATCTGACGGTAACCCCAGCGTTCCATACATTCTAGTACATTCCGCTCAATCGTACGCAGCTTGGATACAACATGTGGTGTATAGTCGCGAAATCCGGTCGGTTTTTCAAATCCTTTTGGTTTGGACATTGGTATTATTCACCCCGAGTCAGTAATTTAAGAGTGGTGCTCATTCTATTTCAACAGGATTTATGTAGTGTAAATCCCCATTCTATCTTGTAACCCTGAATCAACGTATTGCTGCACAAGCTTTTAACTATTGATTTAGTTCAACCTTTATCACGTTTAATTTCTCCAACAATACTTTCACATGGTAAAGTGCTAACAAACTAAAGTATATGGGATATGATAACATGAAATCCGCACTACCGTCAACAATACCGAAGCTTGATTGCCCTTGGATCGGCATCTCGTTTTATATTCGCACCGTTACCCTCACCCATCGGTATTTATATACGAAAAAAGCTGCCATAAGCAGCTTTTTACTTCAACCCATCTTCTTTCATTACGTTGTGGACTTAATGCACACTACCCTGAGAAGAATCATCCGTGTTAAAGACAGTCTCTTCCGTAGAAGCTGCCGCACGGGATAAGTCACGTAGTGGATTACCTCCAACAAAAGCTCCTGGTGCCACATCCTTATGTACGACAGCTCCAGCAGCTACAACCGCTCCATCCCCTATGGTTACCCCAGGCAGAATCGTTGTATTGGCACCAATCAGTACATTTTCCCCGATAATCACCTCACCGAGCCTGTACTCCTTAATGAGATACTCATGAGCGAGAATCGTTGTGTTGTAACCGATGACCGAGTTTTCGCCGACCGTTATTTTCTCCGGAAAAAACACGTCCACCATCACCATCAGGCCAAAGGCCGTATGTTTTCCCACCTTCATCCCCAGCATTCGGCGATAAATCCAGTTCTTCACCGATAGAATCGGACAGTAGCGTGACAACTGGATCCAGATAAAATTACGAACGCCCTTCCACGGACTCACTGTCTTGTAGATATGCCAAAGTGCATTCTGGTCCTCTACTGGATAGCGGGTTACTTTTCTCATGAACGACCCGTTTCAATACGGATGAGTTCTAACAAGTCTCTCATGTCGTGCAACATGTGATCGGGGCCATATCCGTTCAGGATTGTTTCTCCTTTAAGAGACCATGCAACCCCCGCCGAGAGTGCACCCGCATTTTGAGCCGATTGGATATCCACCGGACTATCACCAACCATCAACGTTTTAGCAGGATCTGCACCCAGTTCCGTCATTGCTTTCAACACAGGCTCAGCATGTGGCTTCGGATTCGTCACATCAGTCACGGTCACAATCGTCTTCATATATTTCAGTAGGTCAAAACGTTCCAGCACCTTTAATGTAGATGGACGAATTTTAGTTGTGACCACACCCATCACAATGCCAGCCTGATGCAACGCCTCTACTACCTCAATGACATGTGGAAAAGGTCTAACCATCGCTTCATGATGGATATCATTATAGGCACGATAACCTTTCACGTACTCAGAGACTTCCTCTTGTCCAGAAAAGGTACGCATTTGCTGCTCCAGTGTGCCACCCATATGCGGAATGATCTGTTCTCGTGTCCATGGAGCTGAATGCTCCCATCCCCCCATGACATGCTGGAATGAGCTGATAATCAGCTCATTGGTATCAATAATCGTTCCATCCAGATCGAACAATACCGTGTCAATCATGTTGCATTACTCCTTTTTATCATCAACTTGCTTCGGGTCATCTTTGGCTGGAGGTGTTACCTTACTCTCTTTGCCAACAACTGTTCCCGTATGTTCCATATCATCAGAGGTAACTTTGGACGATACAATCGGATCACTGTAACGAACATCGGCTTTACCTGTCACTCTTCTCACCACTATGAATACAACAGCAACAATAATGATACCAATAGCGAGCAGTTGCGAGATTCTTACGTTGCCATAAGCAGGATCAAGATATCCTTGTTCGAAGCCCATCACAGTCATTGGAGACCACAGCCCGTTCACTAATGAAGCGACCCATTGCGGAGCCTGGAAGCCCAGACTGTCCGTACGCAAAGCTTCAATGAAGAAACGACCGATAGAGTACCAGATGAAATAGGACATGAACAGTTCACCTGAACGCAGGAATTTCTGACGACGCAGAATCAGCAGCAAGATTAGACCAGCAAGACTCCATACTGATTCATACAAAAACGCAGGATGATGGAATACGCCTTCTACGTTCATTTGATTCACAATAAAGTCTGGCAGATGAAGCTTGTCTCTCAAAAATGATTCTTCCACAGGACCGCCATAGGCTTCCTGATTCACAAAGTTCCCCCAACGTCCGATCATCTGTCCAACAATCAGTCCAGGCGCACAGATATCGGCCATACGCCAGAAGTTATAGCCTTTACGACGGAAGAAAATAACTGCACAGATGATTGCACCAATAAGGGCACCATAGATGGCGATACCGCCATTCCATATTTTAAAGACATCCCAGAAATTATCCTTGTAATCTTCCCACTTAAATGCGACATAGTAGATGCGGGCACCAATGATGGCAGAAGGCACACCCAGCAGAACCATGTCCATGAACACTTCCTGTGGGATATTGTAGCGTTTGCCCTCCCGGATCACGAGCAGCAGTCCTATAAGTGCCGCGGCACCAAGAATAAGCCCGTACCAGTGAACCTTTAACGCTCCAATAGAGAACGCAATCGGGTTCAACAGTAATAATGTATCCATTCATTCACACTCCTATTTATTCGATCAATCACACGCATGACGAATGGTTGGCATGCCCTGCGCCTCCAGAGAAGCAGTACACGTCAACCATTTATCTTCATTTCCTTGTATAAAATGTTTCTTAATCCATGTCTTCCATATCTTCCGAGATGGTTGCTGTCAGCTTGTTCGTGAATTGCAGTGCAGCATTAAGACCCATCTGTTTCAGACGATAGTTCATTCCGGCTACTTCAATAATAACCGCCAAGTTCCGTCCCGGACGAACAGGAATCGTAACGAGAGGCACATCGGTATCAATGATACGTGTAGTCTCTTCGTCCAGGCCCAGACGATCGTATTGTTTATCCTGCTGCCATGCTTCCAGACGTACAACCAGGGTAATCCGTTTGTTATTCCGAACGGCACCGGCTCCGAATAATGTCATGACGTTGATAATACCGACACCTCGAATTTCGAGCAAGTGGCGGATCAATTCAGGTGCAGTACCGTGAAGCTGAAAATCTGACGTTTGGCGGATCTCTACCGCATCATCGGCAATCAGTCGGTGTCCACGTTTAACCAGTTCAAGTGCTGTTTCACTCTTACCAATACCGCTACTACCTGTAATCAACATACCAACCCCGTATACATCACACAGTACACCATGAATCGTGGCAGTAGGTGCTAATTTCCCCTCCAAAAATCCGGTAATCCGGCTGGACAGAATTGTTGTTGCCATATTACTGCGCAATACAGCCAGATCCCGTTCTTCACTGATATCAATCAGCTCTTGCGGGACTTCAAGTCCGCGCGTTACAACGATACAAGGCGTCTCTTCCGTACAAAGACGTTGCATACGATCACGCCGCTCTTGCTCGGGTAACATTGCAAAGAAAGCTAACTCCGTTCTTCCAAGTAGCTGTACCCGTTCTTGAGGATGGTATTCAAAATAACCGGCCATTTCCAGACCAGGACGGTTCAGATCATCTACCGTAATGACTCTTTTCAATCCGTGAGATCCAGAAACAACCTCCAACTGAAACTGCTGTACCAATTCGGATACTTTCACTTTTTTCGCCATTTGTCTCTTCCTTTCAGCATTCGCTGTACCTCTATGTAATTCAGATCGTGTATCAGTTCTTTCCATTATTAGCGCATTCACAACATGGGGTACAGAATGCATACCCTTCCAACAGTCGGTTCTCTCAGATATATGAAGACAGACCTTCAAATAATCTTAAATGAATTCCGGCATGAATGCAATCGTAGCCTCCGACAACCATTAGTAAGAAAAAACCTTCTGATCAAGCACCCATTGGGGATACTACATGGATGGTTTAGCGGTTGTTTATCAGGTAATTGTTAATCCTTGCCCCGCTGAATATTATAGAATTCATTAATTTTTTAAAAAAAGCCCCTTCCAGCAATAACGGAAGGGGCTCTCATTACAATGTATAATTGCGTTAACTGTCAGATTCCCTCGTCACCGATGAATCCCAGTAATATTAGTCTTGAAGAAGTACGTTCACTTCAGTCTCTTTGTCAAAGATATGAACTTTGTTCATGTCGATGGCCATTTTAACTGTGGAACCATCACGAGTGTTAGAACGTCCATCTACACGTGCGATTGTAGTATCGTTACCTACACCGCTCAAGTAGAGGAGCATTTCGTGACCCAGGTTCTCTGTTACATCTACGTGAGTAGAGAATACAGAGTTCGGGGATGCTTCCAGGAATACTGGCTCTTCGTGAATGTCTTCTGGACGAACACCCAGAATGACTTCTTTGCCAATGTATCCTCTAGATTTCAACACTTGTGCTTTACCTTGCGGGATTTCAACGTCCACGCCTGGAGCTACGAAGTGCAGGTTAGCACCTTGCTCAGCCAGTTTACCCGAGATAAAGTTCATTGTCGGGGAACCGATGAAACCAGCTACGAACAGGTTAGCCGGCAGGTTATACAACTCTTCCGGAGAAGCTGCTTGTTGGATGATACCATCCTTCATAACTACGATCCGGTCACCCATCGTCATTGCTTCGATTTGGTCATGCGTTACGTAGATAACTGTTGTTTCCAAACGTTTAGCCAGTTTAGTGATTTCCGCACGCATCTGACCACGAAGTTTAGCATCCAAGTTGGAGAGAGGCTCATCCATCAAGAAGACTTGTGGATCACGGACAATCGCACGTCCTAGAGCGACACGCTGACGTTGACCACCGGACAATGCCTTAGGTTTACGCTCAAGCAAATGCTCGATATCCAGGATTTTAGCTGCTTCACGTACACGTTTGTCGATCTCATCTTTTTTAACCTTACGCAATTTCAAACCAAACGCCATGTTTTGATATACGCTCATATGCGGATACAAGGCATAGGATTGGAATACCATCGCGATATCGCGGTCTTTAGGTGCAACATCATTAACGACACGGTCACCGATATAGAGTTTACCTTCAGAAATTTCCTCAAGGCCTGCGATCATACGCAGTGTTGTTGATTTACCACAACCGGACGGGCCTACCAATACCAGAAATTCTTTATCTTTAATGTCCAGGTTAATGTCAACTACAGTTGCTTTATCAGAACCCGGGTATTTTTTGAAAATATGCTCTAAACGTACTCCAGCCATGATTGTTGCCTCCTCAGAGATCATTTTGTAATCGAATACAATTTGTATTTTTATATTACCCTATCTGTATGAGGTTTGACTATTCGCAAACTGCACAAAAATATCAATGCTTTTTCGTCACTTTGTACATAAGCAGCAAAAACTGCACTAGAACAGCACTTTCGAAGTGCCTCACATCGTATCCAATCTCCTGTTTGATCTTGTCCAGACGATAAACCAACGTATTACGATGAATGAAAAGCCGTTTAGCTGTCTCGCTCACATTACAGTCTAGGCTAAAAAAGGTTTCTAACGTAGCAAGAGTCTCACTATCATTTAAGATTAACGTGTCCTTGCCTGTTTCCTGTATAAATCGTATCCGTTGTTCATCTGGAATACTCGCTACCAATCGTTCGAGATGCAGATCCCATGGGAGATGAATATGCTGCGTAACATGGAATGCTCTCCCCAATTGCACACTTTCTTTAAGAAGCGCTGTAACTGATACTAATTGTTCTGCGGGTATGCACGGTAGGGATGCAGACAGATGGAACACTCCAGCCCACTCACTGGCAACCAGTTCATGTAACCCAAGGCAAAAAGCGTTCAGTGAATCCTTTTGGGCATCCGGTGTATCTTCCTCGGCTTCTTCTGTAACGATTTCTTTATCACCCATGAAAACCCACTCTTGCTCCCCCAAAGGAATCAATACAATCTCCTCGCCAAAATAACTCTCAAGCAGCTTGTTGAGTTCCTTGGATCGTAGACGATGTGCATCCGGTGTATCCCCTTGCAGCAAGAACAGAATCTTCTCAGCATTCAATCCAGCAGGCACCACAAAGTGATCAGGAACCGTTTGAGATTCCTGCTTGGATGGTTCTTCGATCTGCTCTCTAAGCCAGAGACCCAATTCAGTCAAATACTGTTCCCTATCATTCTCATATACAACAGGCTGTGTCTCATCGGGTAATTCTGTGTTGGAACGGATCAAAAGCTCAATAAATCTCCGTCTCTCCACAGTGATGGATCTTGCAGAGCATCCCCAACATACCACGGTCTCTTCTTTCTCATTCATCCGAACCTTAAAAAATATGCGCTCTCCCGTATTCAGACTGATCACATCGGATGAGCTTGGAGATGTAGTTTGTTCAGATAGCTCCAGACTCTCACCTTTATCACCATAGGTCTCTGAATTTTCATGAAGACCCACCAGATTCGTAACGGATTGCGTCCATTCCTCTATTGTAATTTCATATTCGTCCAAAGTTGTGCCTATAATGACTTCAATTTGCTGTTTTAGATCAGGTATGAACTTCATATAATGAACGTCACCACTCTGCATGTTTTCTATTAGTTTATCATATCTTGCACAGCATTAATAAATATCCATAATCCGTTAAAAGTACATAACAAAAAAGAGCGACTAATCAAATAATGATTAATCACTCTTTTTTAAAGATGAGTCATGAAGGGCTCGAACCTTCGACACCCTGATTAAAAGTCAGGTGCTCTACCAACTGAGCTAATGACTCATAA
>JADGJL010001098.1:0-10163 GCA_027600665.1 Irineochytrium annulatum | reverse complement strand
CTAACCCCCCTCACGCGCTCGTCATCCCGGCCCGAACCCGCACGGACCCTCGCAAGTCCGCCCCGCCCGCCCGGTCAATCCGCAAGGGTGACCCGCACGCCGTCGTACTGGACGTCTACGGGCAGTTCGCGCGAGACCACACTGTCATGTTCGTGCCTGACGCCGAGGAGGTGCGAAGGTGCCAGGAGGCCCGGAGGCTCGCGATCCTTTGCATCGGAGACCCGGCCGAGATGAGGTCGCCCGTCGTTAACTCGCCGCAGCAACAATCGCACGGGCACATGACGCGAGGGAGGGGGAAGGCCACGCATATCGCGGCTGACACTATCAACGCCGCCGCCGGTGTCAGGGCCCGTCGCGGCCAGCGATCCGCCGTCGCGACCTCTCCGACCGCGGCTCCCGTCGCGGCCCGCAACACACGAAAGCGCGGCGCCGCCGCCATCTCGTCCGACTCCGGCTCCTCCTCGTCGGCGGTCGTCGCCAGCGCCCAGCTCAGCAAGAAGCGTCGCACGGCCACTTCCACCAGGGCGTCGAACACGGCATCCGACCCGTCGTCGTCCGGCACGCCTGTCCCGCAAACGAGGGAACCGACGATTTTGCCCAAGAAACAAGCCAAAAGCGGGGGCGCCCCGTTCCCGATCGACAAGGAGAGCGTTAGGGCCTTCTCAGCGGGAACGAGCAGGGTCGGGGAATACACCGTCACCTGGACTAAGAGTGAGTATCTGCATAGGGTTTGCTTGTGATTATGAGCCAGTTATGCACATGGGCGGGTCCTCGTTTGGTGCAGTGAACTCGCACAGCTCTTGTACCCCATCCACCTGCCTCTCTCCCTCTGTTCCTTCGCCATAAACCTTATTAACCCCACTCCCCCCGCAGACGTCCCTCTCCCTCTATGTCCGACTATGGAGTCGTACGACCAACTTTGTAGCTCCGAGCGCGATGTCTGCGCCACTTTACGGCTGAGCCCGGTGCAGTACCTCCAGATCAAGGACGCGCTGTTGTCCGGCCGCGCGCGCAGGGGAACGTTCAGGAAGAGGGAAGCGCAGGGATGGTGCAGGGTGGACGTGAACAAGACGGGGAAGATCTACGACTGGTTTGTTAGCCTTGGGTGGCTGTTGGCTCCGCCGAGCAGGGGGAGGGAGTAGAGGTTGGGACATTTAAGCAACCGAGTGAGGGTTCTATTTGAAATACTGCTAGAGGGCACACCTTATTTGGTAGGACATTGACTTTACTCATTCGGTAGCGAAGAGATGTTTTGGGACCTACACTTGCAGAAGACTACGCGGGATCGAACACCTATTTAAATTTTTTTGTTCCATTGTTGCTCTATCTTTCGTAGCTGTTTGATAACGACTCGAGAAATGGGCGCGGGCGAGACTTTCACTTAACGGAACCTTTTTCTTTCTCGTCTTTTTCGGTTATCAATACTTATTAGAGCCTTCATCTTAAAGGACAATTCCTTTCTCCTTCCCCTTATTATTCTTTCTCTTTGCCCATTTTCCACTCTATTTAACTTTCAACCTCATAACAATCGTACACGGCCTCATATTCATAGACGTAGAAGTAAACGCACCTAAAGTAATAGAGAGTTTGAGCAGATATAGTTAGCGGAGCCTGCGGACCAAACTTGATCCCGCAGGCACAGAATGGACGGTGGGGATGCGGAGCTCGCCTCCATCCTCGGCATCGCGACGCCATCTCTTGCGCTCCCGCCGCTGCCATCGCCGGCCGATCCTCGGCAGCCGCTCCACGGCATCGGAGTGTCAGGGCACAAGATCACAAGCTGGTGGGAAGCACCCACATCCGCGATGCGCTGACCGCCCTTGAAGCGATAACTGCTACAGGCTGCATCGGAAATGCACTGGCGAGGTATAGGATCGCGTCCCGCGTCCTCCCCATGGGGGTCCTCGCGTGTATCATTACTCACCATCAACTTCAATTCCAAAGCTCCCCAAGTGCGGCCTCTGCCGGCGGACGAACGCGAGCTGCACGTACCGCCGTCGCCACGTCGCCCCGCCGCTCCTAACCGCGCTAGCTGGAAAGAGGGCGGACGAGGTCGACGCCGAGGTGCAAGGGAGGCTGCAGAGGAGGGTGGATGAGCTTGAGATGACGTAGGTCGCGGTACTTTGGTCAGGGTGTGCTCATCGTTATGCAGCGTCAAAGCGCTCCTCGGTGAGCTCGCGCAGTCGCGGGCGTCGCGGCAACCACCGCCACTAGCCGCTGTCAACCCGATCGCGCTTTGGCCCACGCCGCCAACCGTGCCGGCAAATGTGTCGTCGACGTTGTTTCTGCCGGACGATCTGCTAGCGGATCCAAGGACGTCGGGATCTCTCGTGGAGCAGACGTTGGCGGCTGCGGCCACAATGACGTCCCCGCCATGGTCGGGGGACGGCGCGGGCTCCTCGCCGAATACTTGGGCGCAGTTGATGGAGGATGGGAATGCTGGCGATGCGGTGGGTGGCGGGGTGGACGATCTGGGCAAATTCTTGGGGTCCATAGGCCAGCCGACGGAAGTCCCTTTATGGGCGGATGACGCCGAGCGGGATGAGCTGTTGGAGGTGCGTGCGAAAACTGTCTTCAACTTTTCTCGATCGTTTTCTCATATTCGTTCAAGAATTTCTTCGAATACTCCACCCGTCAAGTCCTCCAGCTCGTCCACGAGCGCTGCTTTTTCCACCAGCTCCGTACCTCACCTCTCACCCCTCCTCACCAGGGCCTCCTCCTCGCCATGTGCGCCACTGGCGCCGTCGTCACGCACCGCGGCTTCCAGCCCCCGCTCGTCACCACCGTCCCCGCGACACACGCCGGCGCGCCTTATCGCGTCGCTAACCGCCAAAGCAGCTGTAAGGACCCGCGAGTAAGAGACGCACTCGCGGCCCGGCTTGCGGACGCTGCTGTCTTGGCGATAGATTTGGAGAAACCTCGGTTGGATGATGTTCGCGCGCTGCTGATTCTCATTCTACTCGACCCGATGCTACCGCGCGCGGGCAGCGCGGGATGCGGGGGCGTTTTTGGCAACGAGCGTGACCGCGAGTGGCTTCTGACTGGTGCGGTCGTGCGGGCGTCGCGGCTTGCACGGTTGGATGTTGACCCAGATGAGCTCGAGCGCGACGGGAGTGGCGGGGAGCGTGACCATGGGAGGAGATTGACGTGGGTCGAGAAGGAGGCGAGACGGCGGGCGTTCGCGGCCGCGTGCATGATGGACGAGGTGGACATGATCTTTCGGGAGGCGTGCTTTGGGCTGTGGAAGGGTAAGGAAAGCGTCAAGCCGCCTGCGCCCACGCGAGTGTGGATGTCGGTGGATCCGGTCTCAGGGGAGCCTGGGATCGTGGATGATGGGTCGTCGCACCCAGATCCGGTGACGCTGTCGCTGCAAGGTATTAATCTGCGAAGCAGGGTCGCGGAACTGAACTGGAATTTGGGGCTCGGGTACAGCGCGCTGCATGAGAATCTCGCGTCCGGGGCTGGAGACAGTCTCATCCTCGACTCCGGCTGGATCGATCGCGGCGCCCCCGCACGACTGGAAGTGTACGACGCCTCATCCCATTTCGAAGCCCTCAGCGCCGAGATCGACGCCTGGCACGCCACCTGGGGCCCGGGCGTCCACCCGGCATCGCTTGCAAATGATGTCGTTTTCACGCTCACGTATGACACCGCCTTCCTCCCCGCCGCTTCAGCCCCGTCCCCGCAGCCGCCGCCGTTCTCCTCTTTGAAGATCCACATGTTCTACTTCATGAGCACCATCGCCCTGCATCGCGCTCGCGTCTTGCGGGAGCTGGGCACCACGTCGTCGACCGACAAGCAATTATCGACCGGGTGCCGAGAGAGCGTGCGCCGATGCGCCGAAGCGTCCGTGGGCATCACGGCGCTGCTCCGCCGACCCGTGTCCGCCGTCGTCCCTGACCGCCGCGGTGCCCGTGGGCCAGCAGCGTCGCCGCCGCGCGCTAAGGCGTTCGCGTTCTGCCTGCACCTCAGCGCGGGCTACGCTGTCCCCCTGCTCGAGGCCGGCCTGCTGAACGCCGTCTTTCTGGTCATTTTGGGCGTGGGAGCGCACGCGCGTGGATTGGGAGTTGACGCGGACGCCGGGAAGAGGAAGGCGATGAGGGACATGGTGGCGGGTATCGTTGGGGAGACGTTCAAGGTTGCGGCCATTGAGGGGCTGGCAGCTGTTATGCAGATATTAGCGGCGTTGGCGAGGAGGAGGGATGGCGTAGGCGGCATGCTGGCGATGTTGGAGAGGGTTGTGAACGAGATGGGGCTAGAGGAGTGTTTAAGGGACGTGCCAAAGTTGCTGGCGGATGCCGACTTGCCATCGTAATAGTACACGGACCACTTAGTCAATAAACCTTGACAGTAAAAAACGTCCGTTTTATCACAGTACATTCTTATTATTAGCGAAAGACAATGATTCCACGTGAGATAAGGAAACGTTTTTTTAGGGGGCGAAAGCAAAAGAAGGCCAATACTCGCGGGACGACGATGATCCGGGGCGAACAGTAGGGGCTGCGCTCTTGAGCGTTATCCGCGTGATGCCCTTTCAACTGCGCTCCTGCTATCCTTCTTTTTTCACTGCCTGATATTCGTATGTTGCGTTGGCTGGTACATGTCCGCTCTTTGCTTTTTCAATGAAGTGTCACATCCGCCTTCAAAAGGGGACGCAGATCGTCGAGACTGCACGCATCGTCTGTTCCCGCACCGCCCGCGCACCGACGCATTCACGCACAGAACCAGGATAACTCCCAAGGAGAGCAACGGGGATGCTTGGTCTCGCGATGCCCCGCGTGCGCCCGAGACTCGCTGTCGCCTGACCTGCGCTCGATTCTCCACCTTCGTCGACGCTTCTCGCGACCGGATCTCCGTCGCTCTCGCTACGTTCCTTTATAAGCCGGCCCTCCTCGCCCTTCTCTTCTCATTCGCTCATCGTTGCCTCCTCTCTCCGCCCCCCTTCCTACGCATTCGATAAACCTCCCGCAAAACACCGCGACTGCCTGCAACAGGATGAAACTTCTCTCCACCACCCCTGCCCTGGTCCTGGTCGCCATCCTCGTTGGCGTCACGGCGGCGCCGGCAGCCGCCCCCGAAGCTAGCCCGGCTATCTTCGATATCGTCGGTGACAAGGTGGAGATCACACTCGGCGACGCCGTCGAGGCCGAAACGAGGCGGGGACATGGTCGCGGTCGCAAGACCGGCGGCGGCAGCGTGTGGGAGAGGTTGAAGGAGCAGGAGCAATTCTCAAAGTATGCTTCTTTTAATCCTTGTTGCTTTTTTGGTGATTATTGCGAATTGCGTCTAACAATCCCCATCAAAATAGGTTTGTCGAGATCGTCGAACGTGAGAAGGGCCTCAAGGACGAGTTTGAGAAGGGTAACAGGATGACCTGTTTCGCGCCAACGAATGAGGCCGTGGATCGGATGGAGCGGCGCATGAAGTGCGGCTCCGACAGCTGTGAGTACGATATGGACGACGGGTTCGACTACGGCCTTCTCGTCGGGCGGGGGCGCCACCACGGTGACAGGGACAGCAGGAGCGGCCACCATGGCGACATGGACTTCAAGAAGGTCATCATGGTAAGTTAAAATCTATTATGTCTTCCTTCTCCACCTCTGTGCTTCGGGACTTATATTCGTCTGTTCTAGTACCACGTAGTTGAGGACATGGAGCTCTCGCGGAAGGACTTCTTCGACGGTATGCTCCTCAAGACCTCGCTCGAGCTCAAGGAACTCGGCAACAAGCCCCAGCGCATCCGCGTCTCGATGTTCATGGGCCAGATAAGCTTGGTGCGGATTTCTTCCTTATTCTCTATTTTTTCTTCATAGCTAACCTTTCTTGCAATGTAGAACATGTACTCCCGCGTCATCATGTCCATGCATGAGGAAGCCGACAACGGCGTCATCTGGCCCGTCGACAACGTCCTGATCCCGCCGCTGCCTTTGATGGAACTTATGCTTGCACTCCCGACCAAGTTCTCGACCTCGATCGTCGCCCTCCACCGCGCCGGACTGCACAAGGAGCTGAAGGACATCGGGTTCGACATGGAAAAACGCGGCGGTGACCGCAGCCGTCACAGCGAGGAGAGCGGGATGACTGTGCTGCTGCCGGCGAACAAGGCGTGGAAGGCGCTCGGAATGCAAAACGTGTTCCACCTGTTTTCGAAGAGTGGCAAGGAGGATCTCAAGAAAATCATGCAGTACCACGTGAGCTTGGCTTGTTTATTTTTGCTTGTTCTGTTCGGGGTGTGGTTGGTTCTGAATTACTCTTTGCAGATTTTTGATGAGCTGGTCTACACCACCATGATGATGAAGGAAGAGCACTTGAGCCTTCCGACCCTGTATAAAGGCGAGAAACTTGAAATTGAGGCCATCCATCGCAAGAGCAGCAGTATGGACGGCGACGACGAAGATGGAGACGAGGACGATGACGACATGTTGTACGGTGACGACGACGATGGCGACATGGACGACCTCGACGAGAACATGATGAGCAACGGCTGCAGGCGCGGCGAGAGCATGTACGATTGCAGGCGCCGCCGCGAGAGGAACGACCGCGATCACGACGGCAACAACAAGCGCCGCCACCGCCGCCCGAGCCACGGAGGCCGCGATGGGCGCCACATCGGTGGCAAGATGCACAAGCCGCGCCATCACGTCTTCGCGATCAACGGTGGCGAGGCCAGGATTGACGTGAGTCCCCACACACAGTCTCCCCTTTCCTTTCTGAAATGCAGGCTTTGCTGACCAACGTTCTTTCCTTTTCACGACAGTACACCGACGGATTGGCCGAGAATGGCGTCATGCACGTGATCTCAAACGTCCTGATTCCCAAGGACGTTTGCATGCCTGACGAGATGGGCGGCGAGTCCGTGTGCGGTGGCCGCCGCCGCGGTGGTAGTCACCGTGGTGACTAAGATGACCGCCGCCTCCGTTATGGGAACGACAACGCTCGCTTGAAAGCCCAATATGACGTCCTTCTGTTTTTTCGTCTTTTGCTGCGCCAACGACGATTGTACATGCATCTGAGTTCTTTTTTGTACTCCTCACTCTTTTTCGAATGATGTCGTGATGTTGTGATCTCTGGGGACGATGGTGCTTTGTTGTTTCTTCGGCGGTAACCGTTATGAGTGTTTGCTGGGGCGTGCGAACAGTTGTATTTATGCTTTTATTTTTGCGGCGGTTGTAACTTGGTTCAGCTATATAAAATCTGTCTGTCCTTTCCTTAACGACCCTCCTGCTTAAAAGTCGGGCGATTGGCCTCTAAAAAAATGGTACGACTGAAGAAAGGGATTGATTCTTGAGTGCAAACCAAGCTCTTAATACACTTTTTCATGAGTATAAATAAAACTAGCGATCTGAATTCCAATGCGCGGTGATTGCAACTCTACTATATATTTAAGTTCGACAGCATTACTTCCTATCCTCTCCTTTAGAACCCGACCATCAGATTGACCAGCTAGTCATAACGCCCTAATCATTCACCCATTCATCTCCTTCCCAAACCACGACTAGCTTCGGGTATAAGGCCTTAACCTCAGGCACCATGTTGGAGTCGATTTGCACATGTAATGATCTCAACACTTATATGTGGGTTGAGCGGCCAGGCACCCCACCACCCCTTCCGTTAATGTCCGTCACAACGTCAACACCATCCTGAGCGCATTTAATGTGCTTTATTTCGCCAGCGACCGTTTTACCTTCCACCGTAAGAGTGATAGTAATTCCCGCACAGCCATGATGAGCCCTTATATCACTGAATCCGAGACGCAACCGTACCGCTCGGGACCATCAACTATGAGGTCGGTGATGGCTTCAAGCGTGCGATCAGGGTCCATCATCTTCCCAAGCTGCGTGAAAATAATTGTCCTTCGGCCACCTACCCGCGATCGGCGCGAGCACACCCAGCCCGCGAAAAGTTCACACCCAAAATGCACGAGCGACGGCGTGAGCACCATCGCGATGTTGAGGTGCCTGTGGCCGCCGAACTGAAGCACGGTGTAGAAACCCAGACCCACCGCGCGACATGAGCACGCAGGCGCCTGAACGCCTCCTGATCCTTAAGAGACGGCGAGCTTGAGGCACTCGCAGCGCGTCATGGATGCCTTTGTTGTCGGCGCTTTTAGGTAGTTTCCACAACCATGTTCTCCAGACGGTGCGGTGGCTTTGCTCTCAAGCCATGGAGAAGTAAATAAATAATTTTTTTGCTGCAGCCCTTTGTCCTTGGTGGCTCCCAATAGTCCACTCTGTCTTCGTTAAACCATTCACTATTTTATCCATGTTTTTTGCTCCCAGCAAACTACGCCACGGTCGTGGTGCAGACCTTTTTCTTCTACCTTCAGTTTAGAAAAAAAACGAGGGCAGGAAAGTATCGACGGCACCTGCTTGCAAACGCTACGCGCCTCTTCAATCAAAGTAATAATATATCGGAAGGTTGCAGGACTACAATATTTTCCGGTCTTGATCGTCTCGATTTCTTTCGGACAGAGAGCAACTTCAATTTCTCCCAGCCAGACACTCCCGGCCGCCGCCGCCGCCGCTCCATCCACCCCCGTCCAGCCCGCGCGGATCGTCATTCTCGGCGAGTCCGCTCGCCGGCACGCCGATCAAAGATGGTAGCCTCACCGAAGAAGCGCCCCGCGCCTGACCTTAGGCCGAGCGACGCTGAGGACGACGACGAGGACGACGACGACGACGACGACGAGGAGATCGCACCCTCGGCAACTAAGAACCCCGTCTCGTTCAAGAAGCAGAAAGTTGCGACAGCTACGTCGAACGCGAAAACCAAATCCGAGAAGAAGAAGCGTGAGGTGGGATCGGCGAAGAAGAAGAAAAAGGCCGTGGTCGCGGAGGAGCACGATGAAGAGGTCGGGTCCGGTTTTTACTGCCTTCCGTTCATTTGCATTGCTCACCTGTAAGAGTTGCTGACCACGTTTGTACGTTCTGCAGACGGGCGCTGAGGACGATGAGGACGAGGCCGAGGCTCATTTCGAGGGTGCCGAAGTTACAGTGAAAATGAGTGCCGCGGATGCCAAGAAGGTGCGTGTTTGCAAGCCGCATCTATTACCTATGGGAAACATTCTTTCGACCTATACTCATACCCCGCCGCCAGATGCGCGACTCGGTCCGCGCCTTCTCCCGAAGTCTCTACCGGCTCTCCCACACCTTCTACACGATGAATCACGACGACGACGAGGTCGAAGAGGAGATTGAGGACGTCTATGGCGAGCTTGACCTCGTCCGCACGCTCCGGGAGGTTGCTGGGGCCGTCGCGGGGGACGGAGACGCGGGCACCCTATCGGACTACGTTTATGAGGCGACGGAGGACGAGGCCGCCGTCGCCGCGGCTGCTAACGCTACGGGCTCAAAGTCGGCCAAGAAGAAGGTGAAGCGGGAGAAGCTGCCGCACGACCCAAATAGGCCGCAGTACTACGAGAACGTTTACTTTCTGTACGCGGACGAACTGAAGAAGAAGGAGGGCGTAACGGAGAAGGACGTCGCGTCGAAGCGGTGGAAAGCTTTGGAGGAACATCAGCAGGAGGTAAGCGATTGCAGAACCGAACTCGTTTACCCCTCTTGCTCTTCCGTTGGTTGACATGGCTTTCCTATTTTTGTTGCAATCAGGTTTACCGCAAGAGATGGGAGAGCGTCCTCCAGAAGTGCATCCAGTACGAGCAAAGCCAGCCGGCGGACGCCCCGAAGCCCGCCTGGTACGAACGCAAGCTCGCGCGGGACGAGAAGGCAGGGAAGAAGATCGAGAGGAAGGAGGCCAAGGAGGCGGCCAGGAGCGCCAAGGAGGCTGGCAAGGGGGCTAATAAGGAGAGCAACAAGGAGAGGGCCAAACTAATGAAGAAGACGATCATTAAGAAAGAGCCGTCGCCGAGTGAGGATGAGGATGAGGACGAGGACGAGGAGGAGGCTGGGCGTTTGAGTGGTGGGGGGTTTGACGACGGGGATGATGGGGAGGAGGACGAGGATGAGGAAGATGACCCGACACAACGGGCGATCATCAATAAGAAAAAGGGGGTGACGCCAGGGTCTGTGCGCAGGTGATTGGATGTGATTCAGTGGGGAACATTGGCTGGCGGGCGAGATAGCAAGATATGCCGTTAATATTGCTTCTACTTTGCTGTGATATTTCATGAAACCTTTGGTTTTATTTTTTTATTTTTTTATTTT
>JADGJL010001097.1:0-10174 GCA_027600665.1 Irineochytrium annulatum | reverse complement strand
AAAGGTGTGGCCGCACGTGAAATTAATTTGCGCGCAAGCGTTCGTAGCGCTGTCGTCAGGAGGGCATAGCACCGTATCGATGTCATTATACGCGAAAGAGTCAACATTTTTGCAATGTGCAAGGGATCTTTCTCAAAAAATTAGTGATTCTGTCGCAATTGTGAATGGTTTACAGGTTGGATCGACGAGGTGAAGACGGGGTTCAATGTCAGACTAAATGAAGGTCAATACAAGCTGCACTATTAAATGTGCTGCAAATTTAAATGTGGTTATTGGGTTGTGCTTGTCATTGTGCTTACACACGCACCATTATAAATATTAAATATGCACGATTTTGTTGTTACCACTCGCTGATCTGAAACTTTATTCATATATGAAAAACCAGTCCGCCCAAGATGTTAACTAATGCCATCATCACGGGCCTATGACGTTCATACACTCACGGGTGGTGCAGTGACACGCTGGACTGGTGATGCTATGGATGGTGAGTGGAAAGTAGAATAGTGTGACAATTACCAAGCTAAAATGACCGAGTCCACGATGTGCGTTCGCTTTGAGCCACAGGTAGGTTGTACCCCCAAGCATCCACGCGACGGCAGTTTGCTATACGTAGAAGGGTTACAAACGGCATTATTCACTTCATTTTTAATTCACGCGTTGTGTTGGCTAACTCCTTCCACGATAAAGTAACTTCTTTACGGAGAAATACATTCTTTCGGCTCTTTGACCAACTTTATGATAGAGTTTTGTGTTCGAGTAATTATGAAGAAGTTTCGCGTTCTTGTACGCATAACCCTAAACTTAATTAAACCCTCGAGTGAGCGTATGCACTCTCCGCCTTCAGGCATCGGCGGCAGTGGTCCGGGTTCCAGCAGCGGCCTTGGCAAGCTCCTCGCGCTCGCGTGCGCCAATCTCGTACATGCGGTGGATGAGGGCGGGGGCAAGGCCGCGTTCTCCGAGGGATGACCGTTGCGTGCTTGGTCACTCTTGTGATGGGCAGCTTGGTGTGCCAATGACAGATCGAGATGGTGGGCAAAGGAAGGGCCGAAGCGGGCTTCTTGCCCAAGCTCGGTAGAACGACGTGATCTCATAGAGCCGCGGTGTTATAATTTTTTTTGTTTATTGTTTGATTTGATTTTTGTGCGGATGCATTGCGTGATTTATAACGTTTACGATTTTTTTCGCTATTCCCGTATTAACCTACCGCCGCTATCGAGGGCAAAAAATGCTGCAACGTTGTGGCGGCTTTAGCTGCCAACCCTTTATGACCCCAATGATCGTACGAAGGCGCATTTGAAGGACATATAATAACATTGTTGGCTTTAAAACTTACTGGTATTCAGGAGTCCGCCTCCGAACATATATACGCAAGAAGTCCCTGGCGGCGAGTGACGAGGATAAAGAGGGACGTGAATACTGAGGCTACTCCGGCAACCACGCAAATTCCTCAACGAACGTATAACAAAATGAAGTGAGAAAGCGCTAGTTGACATGGTTGGTTGTGGTCCAGTAACGAAAGTCACGAGGGCCGCACTACCGCGCCAATACCTGGCGCTCCTCGCCAGCGTTGTTTTCACCATTGAAGACACAAGACACACCCTTCCCGGCGACGGGAACCCGCCACCCCGGTTCATCGTCCATCCTCCCCCTCGTGCTGTTAACCGTCTGCATGACGGTCAGAAAGAAAATAACGCGGTCCTATCAAGTGTCGGTAGGTCCGTCGCCGCCTGCTTTAACGCCACCGTCACTGCCGTCCGCGAAGGCATCGCTTGATACAGGCCGACGACGCGACGGCGATCTGTTGGCGCATGAGGTGATTTGCGTGGCCGTCGCCGGCGTCGCCATCCTCCCCCCGTTTCTTTTGGCGGGCGCCGCCAGTGGAGAATTCAAGGAGGAGGAATTCGAACCAAAAGCGTCAAAGTAGTATTAGACCCTTCACTTGAGACTCAGCGTTCGGTCACCAGAGGAGAACCGGGCGCGCTCAATCGGTATTTAACAGGCCCGTGCCTCCCTCCGACGTGCCCGTCCACCACTGAGTAAGAAATCCACCACACCTTGCGTTGAACATTCCCACATTCACGAGACTGAACTGCAACGATGCCTACGCGAGCCTACGACTTCACCGATGATACGGTGAACAGGAGAAGCACCGTGACCTCCAGGGCACACGTAAGTCGATCGTTTACTTTCTTCTTGGCAACGGTGGAGGGGGGCAGTGTAGGATTCTAAATGGTGCTCGATCCCGTCATCCAGAGCGAGGCTATGGGCCCGAACACGTCCCCACGCCGCGCCCACACGGTCGCCGGACCTCAGAACATTCCCGGCCGGCCCGAGGATCCGTCCTTGGCCGCCTCTCGCCGCCTGGCACGGAATGGCATCTGGTACAAGATGCGCAAGCCCCAGCGCCCGCCGTCGACCACGCCGTCGTCGAACCCGAACCCGCTTGTTGGTGGCTTCGTTGATTTAATGGTATGTTACGCGATATTCATGTTGTCCTTTTCGCTTGCTGCTCCGTACTGTTCTTCTCATGCTTACACTATTTTCCCACACCGTAGGACGTGATTACACGCATTAAGGAGGGCAAGATGCCGTCCAACGAGGAGCTGGACAAGTCGATGCAGGCGCTGCTCAGCATCCAGGTAGCCCCGGGCCTTAGCGCTGAGGGTAAGGTCGCCGTCGACGCCTCCAAGCACCTGATCCAGACATTCCGCGACCTTCTCCGCGAGAAGAACGGCGACGGTGCGTTCCAGCGCTTCATGGAGTACGCCGCCAAGGCCGACACGGACCGCATCAAGGGCGCCGTCGGCAGCCTTAACGAAAAGACGCAGGGCGGGAACTCGCACGTCGTCACTATCCTCCAGGGCCTGATGAGGAGTCCCGAGCTCCAGCTGATCCTCCGCAACGTCACTGAGCTGCTGTGGGACGTATCAAAGGAGGGTATGCCGGAGGAGGTCCAGGCGAGGGTCGCGAACACGGCCAGGAAGATGGAGAAGATTGCGAGCGGGGAGATTAACGAAAATCAACAGGGTGCGGGACAGTGAGTGTTCTTCGTCTTCCTGTATTATCTCACCTGATTCGTTCTTATCTAAAATATTGTTATGTAAATAGATTGAAGCAACTTGTCGAGCCATTCAAGGCCATCGCGTCCGGCATCGTCGCGAGCGAGTCGCGCCACGGCCACTTGCAGCAGAACGGCCAGCAACAACTGGAGAACGGCCAGACGCAACAGCAGCAGATCAACCAACAGCCGCAGCAACAGACCGGGCAGGTCGGCAATCAGCAGACCGGCGTGCAGACCGGCGGGCAGGCCTTCCAGCAGCAGGTCGGGAACTCGCAGGCGCCTAATAGGCAACTTCAATACGAACAAGAAGCTTCCTCCACTCTTGACCAGCAGCAGCCGCAGACGGTTGGCCAGCAGCAACAGCAGGACGATCAGGGCGGAAACCTTCAAGCGCGCAACCGGCAGCTGCAGTACGAGCAAGAGTTAGCTCAACAGCAGCAACAACCGCAACAACAGCAGCAACATGTCAACTTTGCGACCGCAAACCCGGTCGGCTTCACCCCTTCGTACAACTCCTCGACTCTGCAGAATGTACAGCGAGCCTCCCCTGGCGAGAACGTCGACAATTACGACCCCGCGGGTATTCCCGGCGTCCCCGGTCCGAAGACGCGGAACCTCTTAAACACCGGCCTTCCGCACCACGGCTCCTCGGCGAACGCCGACGGCACGGGACAGGGTAGCGACTGGGAGGAGGAGGTCCGCGGCAGGCTTGCCGAGATCAATGGCGCCGGTCCCCGCCAGCAGACAGGCGGCGCGCAGCAGATGCCTGGTCAGCAGCAGCAAGGCAGCAATCTTCCTAATCCGTCCGGCAACCTCTCCGGCAACCAGTCCCGCAATGTGAGCGGTACGAGCGCCGCCAATCCGCCAGCCTTGTCGAAGGCTCTCGTCGGCCCCCTGCCCCACGACGACCAGACGGATGGCGGTAACATCAACTCGAGCCAGCGAAATAACCAGAGCGGCCGCTACCAGCAGAATAACCAGGACGTCCGCTTCCAGAACAACCAAGGCCGCCGCCAGAACTCGACGTCGGCCGCCCAAACTGACGACGACATCGACCTCGTCCCCGCGGTTTCTAAGACGCTTCAGCTCGTGAACGCTTCCCTCACCGAGCAGGACCAGCCGCTTCTCGAGACGATCCAAGGCGACAGTGGGAAACCCGAGAAGGAACACCTCGATACGACGGCGGACCGTCTCGTCCACATGCTCAGGAGGTTGCACTCGAGCCCGTCAGGCGCGTCCACGAGGCGTTCAATGTTGGGACTTGTTGACATGATGGATGAGCTTCGCCCGGAGTGGGAGGGTATTAGTGAGACGAAGGAAGATTATAATATGCAACTTGCGTTTAGGGAGTTGAAGGTAAGCTATTATCCACTATAATAATTTTAAAGAAGTATGCATGATTATTTATAATAACTACTTTTGAACAGACGATCCTTGAGCGCTTTTCTGTCAACCACGACCTCGACATTCCGATCGCTTCTTACAAGCGCTTCATGAGCTCCCTTACCCAACGCGCCAACTTCCGCATCCTAGTTGACGATTTTTTCACGACAATCCGCCGCGCTCTCCAGGACCGTCGATACGCCGAAGATCCCGATATGACCGAGCGCATCAAGGGTCTTATACTGAGGCTCAACGAGGAAATTCGCGGAGAGGATGATGGCGTCAGACAGAAGTTCCACGAAACGATGAACTCGTGGAAGGAGTTCGTTGCGGGAATCGGCGAGGATGGCACATTGCAGAAGGTTACGGATGCAGTCACGAACTTGACATCAGCTCTTGTTGTCGACCGGTAAGTTGGACGTCTTCGACTTCGCGTTTATTACTTCATTCTAATACTACGTTCCTATGTCTTGCAGCAACGGCCAGCCGACGTTCAAACAGGCACTTCTGACGGACGTAATCCACGTCATCATCCCTTCAATTTGGAAGAGTATGGAGGTGATCCCGATCCCACGCGTTGAGCACCTTACGCACGAGATGGACGTTGTCGTTGAGGATATTATGTTGAGAACGGCCGAGATCTGCCCCGACGCGATCGAGGTTGCCGTTATGAATGCCGCGCTTGTCGGACTTCAAAATAAGATGGAAGGCGTCGAGTTCTCCAACACCGCGACCATTACACTGTAAGTAATTTAAGCTGCTTACAGTTTAGGATACGCCGTTAACGGTGTTGCATAGGCATCGGATTCGGGCGAATCTTCGCGATATGCCTTTTTACTACTCGAAGAAGAAGGGTTTCCCAACTCGTCAGGACCAGGGTGTTGCGAACGTTTTCGTCAGTATATTTATGATTTTTGGGATTATCCTAATGAGTTTCCAAAACAGATCGGAGGAAACGGCATTACCGTTACCGTGCAGCTTGCGCTTAACCTCGAGAGCCCCGACTCTACTCTTAACCCGCAGAAGGTCCTAGTTGACATTGACGACCTTCAGCTTGACATCTTCGGCACCCGAAACGAGTAAGTTTTTGCGCCGACCCTATGAGCGACAGGCCTTAACCTTTACTCCCTCCAGTTCCTACTACAAGCTGTTTAAGTCGGCAATTAACACCAAATTAAAGTCCGAGCTCTCCGACGCTCTGGGCCTCCGCATCGTCCGTACAGTGTCGGATCTCGACGAGAAGCTGACCGAGATGAAACTTCGGTGGTTCGAGGAGTCTGACGCTGACACCGACGATGGCTACTACTCTTCGAGTGTCGTCGGCCTCGACGGGAAGAAAAAGAACGGCACCTGGTCGAAGCTGAGCAAGATGATGAAGGAGGGATCGATGGTTGGAAACATTGTCGGCGCGCTTGAGGGTGTGATGGCTGCATGAGGAGGGATTGTAGGGAGTGCTTCACATATATTTTTGCATGTATTCATACCTTGGTCGCGTTTGTGGATAGTTTTCGTTCTCTTCTGTTTCAGACTTGTCGGTAGCTAACGTCATCTTCGATATCTGTTCATTTTGTACGTACACCTTGCAAGCACGTGAAAGTTTCGAAAAGTTATCTATGGGTTGAAGGTGCATTTGATATTTAACATCGAAATAACTAAGTTGACGATTTCGCTGTTTTAATACTGTCCTGCAACTTGAGTATCGGTAGCATAATTTAGGTTATGAAATATGCGCGTCCAGGTGTCGCAGACAAAAAAATGTGGTATACTTATCTTCTGTAACGTTCTTCGTCTCGAATTTCTTCCGTGTCCCAACTACGCGGGCGTCTCTTCCGCTGGTTCAAACTCCGGCTCAGAAACTACGGTGGTCACTTGGACGTGATACTCATGCCAGAGCCAGATTCGAAAAGTGCCGAGAGAAAAAACGGGTTGGCGAAAGACGAGGGAGCCAAGCTTTAGAGGAAAAACTGCAGTGAATACATTAGAAGGGAAAAAGAAGAGGGCAATTAACACCAACAGGATAAATATAGAGAAGGCTTAAACATATGGCGTGCCGAAGGTCAGGACACGGTGAATTTCCACCATTGTCCTGCAATGCGATATCGCTCCTCGTCGCAATCACGAAAACTGATCGGCACCTCTGTTACACTCGCTACGGGCCAGCCCGGACTAGGTGAATAGTCGTCCTGCGTGACCACGTCGCATCGGGAATGCGGGAAATCCGCAACCGAGCGTGAAAGATGGCATCGGTAGAAATGTGCAGGAACAGACCGATCACTATCCTACCTCCCCGACCTTCCACTCACGCGCCGAACAGCCGATGGACATCATCGTGTGTGAACGACAGCTGGCCCTGTCGGTGTTCTTGTATGAAGACGGCTGGAATGGACCTTTGGTGAAGCATGGAAGCTGCTTCGATGCCTTCCTTTCAAACCACTTCGTCTTTTTGCAACTAACGTCATCAGCGGGCTTAATGGCTTCGCTGGCAGGCATACCAATGTCGGTCCCGACACCAATGATCGGCCCGCCCCAGGCCCCTAGCTCCGTCCAGGACGCTGACATCGTCCCCGTCCCGGTCCCGATTCCGCCGATGCGGACGCTCGAAGGCAGCGGTGGCGCGGCGGCCCAGGGCCACATTGCCACGTTCGCGAAGCTGGGGATGGCGAGCATGGGCCTATTCGAGATCAGGGGCGTGTGGGGGAACTCGACTGCGACACCGAGGCCGCAGGAGGAAGACGGCCCGGCTGTCACTGACCTCCCGGCCGAGACGGCCTCCACGCAACAGGACGAGTTTCTTCAGGCGAAATCCTTATCGCCGGTATCGCCGGCCGCGAACCCCGCGGCGCCGTTTGCTTTTAGGCCTTGGGACTTCAGGGAGCTGACCCCGAGGTTCAAGCGGTATTACTATGGCTTATCGCCTCGGCTGGCGGGGTCGGTCGGGGCAGGTGTGGACATTGTTCCACCGCAACAGCAGCAGCAGCAGCAGTCTCAACCGTCCCACTTCACCTCCGCAATACGCTCCCTCGGCTTCAGGCCTCCGCCGGATCCGCGATGCAATGTCGCTGACACCGGGGGAGGCGAGGACATCGACGACGGGTCTGGCTTGCTTCCTCCCGCGGAGCATGCGGCGGACGAGGACGACATGGACATGGATACGGATTTCTTCTTGGACCCCATTCGGAGGTATCTAACCCGGAAGCTTCGGCCGCAGCGATCCGTCGGCGAATTGAGTGTCACGAGCACGGCAAGCGGGAGCGGCGAGGCGGAGGAGAGACCTCCGTTGTCACCTGGTGAGGGGGTCGCGGTCGCGTTTGCCATGCAGCCGGTGTTAGAAACCGTGCCAGAGAACGCGGAAGAGGCCGGAGTGAGGGAAGAGAGGGAAGGGGCTGCTCTGAAAGTCAAAGATGGTGGGCTTAAAGGTGCGTTAGCCTTGCTTTCGACATGGTGCTCAAACTATCATCAGGGTTATCGAACCCTTCATTAAACTCCTTGCTCTCGGACGGTCACCTTGCTCTAAACCCGAACTCTTACCCAAGTAAGTAATTCTATTTGTAGTAAGCACCTTTCTGACGCGTGTTTTGTAGCATGCATGTTGGTTTCCATCGTCAAGGTCGACCTTGGGGGGAAACCACGTCCGCTCTCCTTCAGGGTCGTATACCGCGGCAGGAAGCTGAAGCCTTTGAACGAGGTTGCATCGATGGGGACGGGAAACCTGCCGCCCTTTGTCGGCAACTTCGTGTTTGGTCCTCCCACCAACGTCCACGACTTCACTAACGAGGTTTACGAGACGGGGCTAACGTTCCATTCCATTTTGTTCGACTACCTTAAGGTTTGTTTTTTTCTTCTTCCGGTAACTCTGTAGCACAAGTTTAAAGACCGGAAGCAGATTGACGTTCACGATCGGACAGCACTTATCAATACCCACATGGGCCGAGCCCGCATTCACCTGAAAGACCTCGGCAATCTCTCAGGCTCCGTCGTCCAGACCTTCCCTTTACACCCGCGCCGCTACACTATCCACGAGGAGCCCTCAGTCCTCGGCCACATCACCCTCTCTTTCGACTTTTCTTGCTCCGTCAGCGACGACGGCCAAGCCGACATGGACGACCCCATTGGGCCTGATGACTCGGCATCCATTATGGGCGACCTCGGCGACCCGGAGCTCGGGAGCAACTTTGGGAGTCAAGTTTCGTCAAGGGCGGAGGGCGAGTTAGTCGTAGAGGAGTTCATAGGATATTTCAGCGCGGCTGAGCATACGAATTCGTCGTCGCAGCATACGAACCACATGAATCACCAGCAGCATCAGCCCGGTCATCACCACGCCACCACCTTTCACCGTCACGCACCACCGCCACCACAGCAACACACCATCCAATACGCCAACACCCTGCCTGTGTTCGGTTCCCCGCCAGCCACACGCTTTGGGTCCGCGACGACAGCGGCGACCCGACTCCGGTTCGAGCCTAAACGGCCCTACACCATCTCCCCGCGGACGTGGACGGGTGTGAAGGAGCTCTCGAACATCAGCGCTGCATTTTTCAACCAAGGGTGGAGGGTTAGCAAAGTCGACTTTGCCCGCGCTATGCTTCTCGTCGCGCGGTGGCAGGCAAAGCCATCTCCCGCCGCCATCGAGGAACCACCTGTACTTGTAGAGGACTCGGAGGAGGTGCGGGTCGCCATCCACTTTATGAGGTTTGCCGTCGCGACGTACGGGTCCGTCGTGGGAAACTATTGGGAGGCGGGTAAAGGATACATTCGAGATTTCCTGAAGAAGGGTGACCAGGTCACGGCGCGGAATCACCTGGGCATCTTGCAGGGTGAGATGCTCGAGTGGGAGTTTGCGGGCGCGATGGAGACATTCAAACCTAAGTTCTTTGTGTGTTGGGACACGAAGACGGAGGGCGTCGTTGTGTGTATACGCGGGACGGTTAACATTCATGACCTTGTAACGGACATGTGCGCAGAGTACGAGCCGTTCAAGAACGGCTACGCGCATCGTGGGATCTTGCGGTGCGCGCTGTGGCTTGAGGAACACCTTTTGCCGAAGTTGAAGGTCCACATTCAGTCATGCAAGGCCCGTGCGCTTTATATCGTCGGCCACTCGTTAGGCGCCGCCATTGGGTCGATTCTGACGATGCGGATAAGGGAAAACCCGACGGCCTTGGCTGAGCTTCAACAGACGGCGCTGGACGCGGGCGGAGTGGACAGCTTGGACGCCTTTAGGCTACACTGCTTCTCGTTTGCCTGCCCGCCGTGCGTGAGTGCGGATCTGGCGGAGGCGCAGGTCGGCTGGGTCGATAGTTTCGTCAACGAAAACGACATGGTGCCGAGACTGAGCTACGGGAGCATGATCGACCTTCGCGAGACAATCATCAAGGCAGCGGATCTGATGAGGACCAAGATGAGCGAGGTGGGACTCTTTCACTATCTGCCGGTATCTTCTTCCGTTCAGGGTTAGTTTGCTAACGCAGACATAGGCTGAGAAGTTCGAGGCCCTCACGGCTTTCAGCTCACACCTCCAGTCCACAACCCCGAAAGTCTATATCCCGGGGAAGATCCACCACATTTACAAAACCGCCCCCCCTACACATACCCAGCAGCCATCCTCCGCCACCTCCTTCTTCTCCTCAAATAATACATTTGTGCCCAATTCCCCTTTATCCGCCACCGTTCCGCCTACCCCTACCACGAACGCCGTCCACCGCGTTCCCCTCCCCTCCGTCTCCCTCAAGC
>JADGJL010001096.1:0-10193 GCA_027600665.1 Irineochytrium annulatum | reverse complement strand
GGGCAGAGCGGGGAAGGATCGGGCGGCGCGAGCGATAGGCACAGCGAGTCGCAGATCCCAATTTTGAAGAACGTCGCGGCGTCGAGCATTGAGTTCAGTCACAGAATGTCCATCATGGATATTCAGTGGCTTCCTAGGTCTTTGGAAATTGGGCACGCGGGAGAGATTATGGAGAACGGGGACAATGGGAACCGGCAGCTGGCCACGTGCTCTTTGGACGGTCAGGCGTGCTTCTGGGACACGAGGTCTAAGAAAGACCTTAAATCCTTGGATCTCGTATGGAAGCCGTTCTTGAGAGTGCCGTTGAGCGCTATGGATAATACTTTCGACTACGGTCTCGCGAAAATCAGTATTAAGGCTCCGAACTTCGACCCTCGCGGTTCAGGTAAAACAGTGGAGTAAGGAAAGAGCCTCTTACCTAATGTAGATTTGAACCTCGCCCAAGAAAAGTCGTCTTCCCCCGATAAAAACCAATCAGCTTACAGTACGAAGTTCTTCTCGGCAACCGAGGTTTTTGATTTGGTCAAAATGCCACCAATCTAATGTGGAAAAAATAATAACAGGAAGGAGACCTTATTTGTTCGGACTGGGTTCAAGAAAAGGCCAATGAAGAAAAAGGTGCTGCGTGGCCCAACTCTTTATCTAATTCAGATATGTAGCCTCTCGGGTTGAGCACGCCCTAAGCTGCCACTTCGGTCCAATGTCCGACCTCCAACGATCCCCCTTCTTCCCCGACGTTCTTCTAAGCGTTGGGGGCTGGTCCTTCCACGTCTGGAAGGAACGCGTGACTTCCGGCCCGCTCATATCCTCCGCCGCATCCCCCTCCTATCTCATCTGCGGCCGATGGTCCCCAACACGCCCAGGCGTGTTCTTCATCTCAAAGGCTAACGGCACCATCGAGGTTTGGGACCTGCTGGACAGGTCGCATCAACCCTCGACCATACAGAACGTCTCGTCGATCGCGGTGAGCTATATGGCAATACATCAGTACCCAGGGAAGTCGGGGTATCAATTTATCGCGGCGGGGGACGACGAAGGCACGCTGCATATTCTGGAGGTTCCGCGGAATCTCGCCAAACCGAATAAAAACGAGGTTAGAGCTTAAGAAGGGTCATGAGGATGATTAACATTGTGAAAGAAAATCTTTGTCCGCGCATTTTTCGAGCGTGAAGTGCGGAGAATAAACTACGTCTCGGAACGGAAGCAATATCGCGTCCGAGAACGGGCACGATGGGAACAGTCTATTTTGGAGTCGCTTGCGGTACAGCTGTCTGTACATTCCTTCGGCTAAACCATATTACCTTACCCTTAGGCACAAAAAGCAGCTGGTGCAGCTGCTACGAAGAAGGATGATAGCGACTCAGCAAGTGCTGCGGCAAATACAGCGACGGTATCGACCCCAGCAGCTCCGCCTGCAGGGGGTCCTCCAGGGACCGCGGGGGGTGGCGGAGAATTTAACGAAGCAGATTACATAGCCTTAGAGAAGAGATTCCTCGAAATGGAGGGGCTTGCAGATTAGGCATAATATTTATTTATTTACTTCCTAGATTATAAATTATGGGCGAAACAAACCCGTTTCAATCTATTAGTGCAACGTGCATTTACACAGCCATATACGCCCGCCTTTCACCGGCTGAAAAGGTGACCTTTTTACCACTGTAGTACTTCCGTACTTCGTCGGCGATTAAAACCGTACTGGCGACGGCCGTGAGGTATATAATGTCGGTAAAATATAAAGCTTCGGTTTGAAAGATCGACTGGAAAAAGGGAACGTAAACAACCAAGAACTGGCCAAACATGCAAGCGGCGACAGCCAGATTGAACATGTTGTTCGTGAACGGTCCAATGGTGAAGACGGATCGTGATACAGATCTGCAGGCCATCGCGTTGAACATATCAAAGAAAACGAAGCACGTAAAGGTCTGGTAAAGTAAGGTCGAGTTTGGACACGTCGTTCTTACCATGGTTGTGCCGCGCGCATTCACCGGTCCATCCATCATCTCACTCCAGTAAATCCATAGAGTCCCTATGACAATCACAGCTGCAGATAGTAGCATGCGACGAATGAATGGCGTCGAAATGATTTGTTGGTTTTTTGGTCGAGGAGGTTTCTTCATTATATCTGGATCCACAGATTCTACTCCTAACGACTGAGCCACCGGTCCATCGCAAATAATATCTACCGCCCCGTCAGAGCGCCGTATTGCTTAAGTAAGAACTTACTGATCCACAAAATTTGCATAGCGTTCAGTGGATTCGGCAGACCAAACAACGTGGCCAGCGCAATTAGGGTCAAAGCTGACAGACTCGTGCTGAGTTGAAAGCGCAAGAAGTTTTGAATGTTGTAAAAGATAGATTTTCCTTCTTCTATCGCATACAAAACGGTTGCTAGGGAGTTGAGACTTATAATTCCACGGAAAAAAATTCTCACAGAAATCGTCATTCACAAGAATCATGTCGGATGCTTCTTTGGATACGTCCGTCCCGCTCTTACCCATGGATATTCCAATATCCTACTACAATTTAGCGACGGTCGTCCGCAGAGTCTTACCGCTAGCCTTAGGGCAGGGGCGTCGTTCACGCCATCCCCGGTCATAGCGACAATCGATCCCTTCGCCTGGAATGCTCTTACGATGGACATCTTATGCTTCGGCGTTGTTCGGTAAAAAATAGTAATCCCGTCAATGACATCCTCCAGCTGGCTTTCGGTCAAATAATCCACATCCGCCCCCGACAGTTTGCTTCTAGCATTCATATTGAACGGTATTCCAAGTTGTTGTGCAATGGATTCGGCCGTGCCGTCTGCGACGGTTACGAGATGGGCGCAAAGAAGACAGACCCACCAGAATCCCCTGTTATCATTACCACCCGCACACCGCCACTAAGCAACCGGCCGATCGCATCCCGTATGCCTGGCCTTGGAGGATCATACATGGCAACAAAGCCGACGAACGTCAACGCATTCAAATCCTTTCCAAATGCGAAGAATAAGCACCGAAGGCCTTGTGACGCCACGCTGCGACTACTGATCCGCACAGTTTCTTTCAGGGCAGCATCCAGTGTCCGCACATCGTCCTCCGCAACGAAAAAATGCGAACATCTATCCAACATAGACTCCAATGACCCTTTAACAAAATACAGTTTGTCCTTCGTGTCCGGCAATTCCACTAGCACGGCCATGTATTTGCTTTCGGAGGTAAAAGATACCTCAGAAACCCGTTGCAGCGCCTAAATGGAGAGTTTATAACAAACAGCGATGACTAAGTCAAACCATCCTCTCGTCTTCAAACCCAAATCGTTTAGCAAACTCTAATAGAGCAATTTCGGTCGGTTGCCCCACGGCTTGATTGCTATCGTCGACGTGTGCGTTATTACATAACACACCTTAAGCAAGGTCAGGGTTATGACAAGCAACCGCTCAAACCTATTCGGATGAGATTTGAAATAGCGGAATTCATGTACGTATGCAGGCTTTCCACGTCAATAATAGCGTTGTGGCCCAGCGTAAACACCTTGGCGACTGTCATCTTGTTCATCGTGAGGGTGCCGGTCTTATCGACGCAAATAACGTTAACGCTCCCGAGAGACTCTACGCTTGGAAGCTTCTTGATGATTGCATGCCTTTTCGCCATGCGGAGAACCCCCAAAGCAAGAGTCACAGTAACGACAATTGGAAGGCCTTCCGGGATAGCGGCTACTGCCAGACTCACGCCTATTGTAAACATCTCAAGCAGCTGCCGGCCTTGAAAAACGCCGATGATGACTATAACGATAATCACGCCGAAAGACAGCATTGAAAGATGTTTCCCGAGAAGGTCCATGTTCGTTTGCAAAGGCGTCTTACGCACTTCGACGTCTTTCATCATCTTAAAAACAAAGCCAAATTCCGTGTTTTTGCCAGTGCCAACAACGATGCCAGTGCCATGCCCGTTTCTGACAAGAGTACCCATGAACACAATATTTTTCCGGTCCGCAAGCGGTAGATCCGCCACTAACGAGCCGATTTTATTGTTGTTCTTTTTGCATGGTTTCGTCTCGCCCGTCAAGCTGGACTCGTCTACTTCCAAATCGATCGCAGTCACCAAGCGAATGTCCGCAGGTATTCGGTCACCCGTTCGAAACTGTACCAGGTCGCCGGGGACCAATTCGGTTGCAGGTATAGTCGACAGGTTGCCTCGTCTACATCCTTACATTAACGTAACGCAAATTGTCCGTCGCCTACCTAATGACATTGCAATTATGCGGGACGAGTTGATTCAAAGCCTGGAGCGACTTCTCAGACCGATATTCTTGGACGAACGCCACTGATATCCATCAAATCAGGTTTATTGAGTGAGAAATACCTGTCACCACAATAATAATCGCCTTCAATAACGTCAGAGACGACAAGCGGTGGCATATGAGTTACCAAGGTGATACTGACGGCGTCATCAATTTGGCCGAGAACCAACGAGATGAGAGCGGATCCAAACAGAAGCAAAATTAGAGGGTTTTTGAACTGGTCGACGAATTTGCTCAAAAGAGTCTCCTCGTCGTCGCTGGTCAGCTCGTTTGTTCCTACTAATTTCCGTCGAAACTCCGCCTCGTGTCCATCAATGCCATTGCGGGCATCCGAATTCTGCTCAATCGCGGTTTCATCAACGCTCTTTGTTGCATATAAAGCAGTCGGATTTCGGTCAACGTGGCTCGCGTCGTAATTTCTGTTCGGTGGGTACTCCCGAGTGTCCATTCCGAAGGCGATCCGAAGTCTTCAATCGTCCCCGCTTCCACGATCACCGCGTTCCCTTAATCCTGGAGCTTGCAAGTCGCTGAAGTTTGACGACGACCAAGTGGTAGATGAGGTCGCGTTGCCCTATGACGACTTCAGTGGTCTCTGGTGACGGCCAATATGGAAAACACCGAAATGATCACTTGCATGTTCGATAGCTGGATAGTTTTAGAGGAGAACTTCCCAGGACACGCGCCCGTCCCCTCAGTCGTCATGCGCCTCAATGATACTCGAGATTGCCAGCGGGGCGCCGCCATGCCGTCACAACCGTAGCTCTTGTGCTCCGTGTCTACCTCGTGCGATGTCGATTGGGCACGTGTTGCTTGATCGGGCTTTATGAAGGAGGGCAGCTTCTGGAGGTTAAGAGACAACCTGCAAGGACAAGGAATGCTGGAAACGCGCAGCATGGTCGTGCTTGATGCCGCAGCGTTTCTCTGTCGCGGAAAACGGTACGAAGCCTCTGATTACAACCTAGTGCACGTAATTTGTGGCCGCTCAAAGACTCTCCGAAATCGGTGGCGCTGGATGGTGGGCTTAATCAAGCAACTGGAGCTTCATTGGTGAATGTGGGAGCGAGGGAGCGGCTGCCTGATGCAGGAGGTTTCGGAGCACGTCGTCGTGAAGGCCGCTCGTCGTCGTGCCGGTCTGAAGTAAAACCGGGAGCTGCACACACTTGTTCGCCCATGGCTCACAATTGCAAACTGCGCTTGTGTGCGTCTTTTTTCTACAAAAGTTTGACGCACCTTCATTGGGCAGTGTGCAGGGGCTCCCAGCGATGCAGTGCGACGTCACTCAAGTCGGGATCGCGGATGTCAGAACCTTGATTCTCTTGCTGGGCTCGCCGGAGCAGAACATTTGCGTTGGCGCCATCGAAGCATTGACAAAGCATGCCGAAGTTGGTGAGTTTCTCGGTTTTGATTGTTCAGCTTAACCCGTCGGCCGCAGCTTCGAAGCATCGGGTTCAATTGCTGAATCTTGGAATTATACGGCCTCTTCTTGATTTGTCCAGCAGCAAGGAGAACGCTCTGAAGAAGGCAGCGGTGGCATGCATCGCCGCTTGCACGGAGCTATGTGCGTCGCGCGATCTTTTAACTCAGCCTGACCATGAGCAGCCGAGATCCACCCGGAAATGCGGAAAAAGGAGCTGATAGAGGCTTTGATCCTGCTACTAGGGCCTGAAGAGCCGGTCGAAGTTCAGGATGAGGCAGCCTTTTCTCTAGCAAGTCTGGCAAAAGACTGTTAGTCCCTGTTTAAACTTTCAAATGATCTGACTGAACAGTCTCGAACAAGTCGGAGATTCGGAGGGCTGGAGGGATCAAGTCTATGGTGAAGCTGCTTGAGTCTCCAGACCCTGATGTAAAGAAAAATGTCGGTTTGGCGCTTTCGATCATACTAGAAGACTGTGAGTCTTTCTTTGCTACTGGAGCTGAGCACGCAGAAGTTGCGAACAGGTCGGAGATTAGATATGTAAATGGACTCGCACCATTGCTGGAGTTGCTGGGCTCGGAGTTTGCAGAAGTTCAGGAAAACGCACTCGTGTGTTTGATTCATTGTGGAGAGGATTGTTGGTGGCTGTTATGGGCATCCTGACGCTAATACCTCGGTTAGATACGAACAGAGTTGAAATCCGCAAATTGAACGGTGTGAAAAGGCTAATCGACCTACTGTCGCAAGACTTACCGGATCTGCATCATCTTACTCTGCTCTGCATTGCAAATTGTTTGGAGGACCGTACGTTATAACGTTTGTTGCTGCAGCTTACTCCAGATTGCAGCTGAAACGTGCAGCGGGTTTCCGGAAATGGGGGGCCTTCCGCCTGTTGTCAAGCTGATAAGCGCTGAAGATGTCCGCGCCAAGAAGAACGCGTCGTTGGTAATTGCGAGGGCGGCAAAAAACGGTATCTGTATTCTGTGCTTTACTCAATGGCACACATATACTAAAGGTTTGCCGGAGGGCAGATCGGAATCAAAATTTCATTCGAGAAGCCGGCGCCCTCCAGGTCTTAAGCGCAAATCTTAGCCATACAGACCCCGGTGCGGTCAGCTACGCCGCTATAGCGCTTGCCAGTCTTGCAAAAAATGGTAATGCTTTTATCGGCCATATATTGCTGACATCGGCGCCAGAGATTAACCAGCTTGAACTGAACAAGATGGGCGTTGTCGAGATCGTCTTGAAACTGTTGTCCAACGAAGATTTGGATTTAAGCAGACAAAGCACGTTAGCTTTGTCGAGCCTGTGTTTGAACGGTGAGGCGACTTACAATGCTGCTCAGCTTACGGGACAACAGGGAAAACACGATCGAAAGTTAAAGCACTCGACGCGATAACTAGTGTCATACGGCTACTCCACAGCGATGACGCACAAACTCAAATTAACACGGCCGAGTGCTTATCAAATCTGACTGAAGATAGTGAGTTTAGGAGTTAGGAAGTCATTCTCAAATTTAAAGCCGCAAATCGGTCGGATATTGTGAAGCAAGGTGGAGTTCCGGCTCTGATTGCCCTTCTTTACAAACCGGAGGCGAAGGTGCAGTCAGCAGGCGCACTTGCGTTGTCTCGCCTGATGCAAGATGGTATATACGTGAATAGCGGACGGGGTTAATATTTAAAGCTGATGGGCGTGCGGCCTTGTTTAAAGACAAGAAGGCTGAAGCAATCGGACGGCTTGTGGCTCTTTTGTCTTCGAAGGATATCAGTGTTTCTAGAAACGCCGCGTATGCTCTTGCAAACGCAGCCCAACTAGGTTTGATTCCGCAAATCGCATGGACTTGACCACGTAAATTTAGAGGCTACTGCACTTCTTGCCTGCCAGCAGGGAGCTATAGAGGCGCTTTTGAATCTCAGCAGGGAGTCACTGAAGAACTCGTCGAAATTTGCAAATGACGCCTTAGATAAGCTGTTGAATCATCGTTAGAACGTCGAGACCTTCTCGAACAAACTAACAGTGCCTAGATTTAGCTGCAAAGTACTGGCTGCGGAATGAGTTGACCTTTGATAACCTCATCCGAGACGGGTTTTATGACTACGGGTCAGCGGGGACAAATTTGAGTTCTACTAAGGGCTTCGCCAACTTGTCCGACCTTAAGGTCATGCCGGTGGACACGAGGCGCGAGGTTTTGCTCATTGATTCCGAGGCGGACCCTCAGTTCGTAGCGCTATGCACGGCTGCATCTGCAAACCTCTCGGCTCGGTCAAGAATACAGCAAGTGCGGCAAGTGGCGGCGGTCGTCTGTGCATTTATGGGAGGAGTCGTGGATCCCCTGATCGTGGGAGAGTTTGGGCACAAGCTGAAAATTACTGAACTCAAAGTCCGCCTCCAAACGAACGTGCTGCCGCTCGGCCTAATTACGATGGGCACTTTCTATCATAGAGCCTTGTTGTTTAAAGCAATCTGTGATCGAATCGGGCTGGGGCCGTGTTCGCTGGTGAGAGGAGACTACAACCGAGCCTGGAACATTATCGACATCCGCAAGCTGGCCTTGTATGCCGTTCCTCCGATAGCAACTCCTTCGTCAAAAGCGAGCACGGCCGCGCCCACTTCCCCGCGAAAACCGAGTACCGTTAGAGGCTCAATATCGGTTTCTAATTCGAGTGCTACGGCCGGCGTATCTTCCGCTAGTAGCGGGGCAGAGAAACTCGTTCTGGCCGCCGCCGCCATCGCAGAAAAAGAGAAGCCTGCCGCTGACCACTTTCCTACTGTCGTCCAGTCACCGCTTCCTCCTAACTGGGAACCACCGCCAGAGAGGGAAGACTCGGCGCCGGAGGAAACCGCGATCGTCGATCTTATGTTCGACCCTGGGCAGCTTATGGGAGTTTCCACATCAGCAGCTGCACAGTATTGCCGCGTCGGGGGTTAGGATAAATGCGTAAAATAATAGATAGAGACAAGCCCAGTTTATTAATGCAACAAAATAAAATAACAATATGCAGATTGATTAAAGATGAACCCATACACCGCAAAACTAAGCAGCTTTCTTCTTGCTAGGAAAAAGAGACGGTTTCAAAGCAAACTGCCAAATAGCGTACGCAGCTATCGCCGACAAGAACCAAGACCAAAATAAGATGACCTCCGGAGGTGTTGGATTTGGAAACTCCCCACGTGAAAACTTTACACAGATCATTGCCTCCGTTAAAATGTTCGCTGTCACCATCCAAGCGTGCATCCCAAATCGCTTGCAATTTCTAACGAATTAGGCGAATTGAAACATTCCACATACTTGTCACTCATGAACTGATAGCACTCTCGCACTGCCGGCATACACAGGAAGAAAAACATAATCAACCGGCAGACGTTTAAGTAGTGAGCCGAGGGAATCCACAAGAGGTATTTCAGGTAAAACGCGTTCAGCTCGCATTGCAGTTCCTAGCACGCAGTCAGAAAGGGATAACACACAACGTCATTACAATATATAGTAGACCAATGACGGCGATGAAGTTTTTTAGAGACTTGGTGGAACCCCATTCAAATCGTGTCCAACTATGGGGAGTAAACTGCTGCATAGAGCGTTGCAGCTTGCCTTTGTAAGTGGGGATCGAATTGATACCGCGCCATGAATAATGCTACCCGAAGTCAAAAGTACTTGTCAAACGCGTTTTACCTTCACAGCAAAGTATTCACAAGTTTTCATCCCTAGGTACGTTCCCAGCCAATTTGTCGTAAGCACATCCAGTATCCACTAGTACCGTGAGCATGTAAAATCCTAATGCCTTCGTACATGATCCCACCAACATTCCGCAAAGTTTGGCAGCTGATGCTGAAGGGAATACTCCATGACCTCAAAAAGGATCGATAAAATCCAGCAGAACCAATAATCACGAAGGATCAAGCTTTTGGCAAACCAGCCCAAGGTGTGTGCTAGAACAAACACGTCCATTTGGTCCTAACACTTAGAAATTACGCCAAAACGGCCATACTAACCCATAACGTCTCCCATGTAAGATCGCAGTTGTCAGCGTATGATTTCTCAGGCAAAGGTACTCCCAAGGAAGGATCGATATGAGTCAATAGGTGTCTGGCTGTATTTTTGTCCTGAATTCAAATTAGACCCCTTAAACACGCGTTGTCTTACCTGAAACAGCGTGAACACCAGGACTACTTGATAACAGACGCTAATGGCTAAAACGACCCTCCAAAAAGCAGGATGAGGCTAAAGTGCGTGTAAAAGTCTTGGCAAAGGTAGCAAAATTACCCTATAACAAATTATGTTAATCATAAAAAAATTGTGAATATATACCTTATGAAAGGGCCATCCCTAAATTCGAGGAGGCCGGTAGCGATAATGACGAGAAATCCGCAAAAAATTCCCAATTTTGTATTCAATACAATATCATCACCCGACAGGTAAAATGCACAGTAACATATAACGCCCAACAGCAACAGCAGCTAAATAATTAAACAATGTAAATGCGTAAGTGAAAATAAAACC
>JADGJL010001095.1:0-10230 GCA_027600665.1 Irineochytrium annulatum | reverse complement strand
CATCTATTAAGTAGTCGCACCCACCCAAACCCTCCCTTCCGAGGGAGGGCCCCAGAGAGCTCTGCCCTCTGGACTCCCGTCTTGCTCATCGGTGGTAGGTCGGGTCTTGCTATGTGAAGGTTGGCGTAGGAACGCTTGTTGCCGGGAACACCGCTTTTCAGCGGCGATCCCGCCCAAGCTTAACCGGGACCATTTCGGGCAGGGCTTCGCTTTCTGCCCGGCTCCCTGCTCCGCTTCGCGCAGGACGGGAGCTTTACTTCCGCAGAAGGTTTAACTCGTCTGCGGTTAGTTCACGATAGCTTCCGATGGCTAGATCGGAAGCTAATTCAAGCTCACCCATCGCTACGCGTTTCAGATAGATCACTCGCTTGCCCACCGCCTGAAACATACGTTTCACCTGATGAAATTTCCCCTCGTGAATAATAAGCGAGATCGACGAGATCGTGCCTTCTTCCGTCTCTTCATGACCAAGTATAGTTAGCTCAGCAGGCAACGTCTCGTATCCGTCATCCAATTGAATGCCCGCTTTGAAACGTTGCACATCCGCATCATCCACATTTCCCAATACACGGGCTTCGTAGGTTTTGGGCACATGCTTGCGTGGAGATAACAGATCATGGGCAAGTGGACCATCATTCGTGAGAATGAGCAGTCCCTCCGTATCCTTATCCAATCGTCCCACAGGAAAAGGATTGAACACCCGATCCTCTTTCCGCAGCAGATCCAGCACCGTCTTATCTCTGTTGTCTTCCGTAGCAGACACAACACCCGGAGGTTTATGCAGCATCAGATAGATCATCTCCCGGTACACAATCCGCTCTCCGTCAGCTTCAATGACGTTGACCTCCGGATTCACCTGTACACCACTGTCTTTGACTGCCTTGCCGTCCACATGGATTCTGCCTTGCTTCACCATCTTTTTGAGTTCACTTCGTGTTCCCACACCCATATGACTCAATATTTTGTCCAGACGCAGCGTTTGTTTGCCTTTTCCACTCATACCGATGTCCACCTCCAGCCTGCCGGATATTCATTCTTCAATACACCATCCAGCCATTTTCCCCAGCCAGCGGCATAACCATCTACACACACAAGAACATACCCTTTGGCGACTGTATCCGCCTTGAGCACCACTCGTTCTTCTTCGATATTCAACGTTTCACCCTTCAGGTACCTCACGGCTTCGCCATTAGCCGATGACAGATTCACGCTTCGCCGTGCCTCAGATGCATTCAGAGCACACGCAAGTGGGTGGGAAGGAACAAATCGGCCATTCTTGATTGTGCCCATAAACCAGCCTGGGCGAATGACTTTCAGTCCCTCCAACCTTGCTGCACCTACCGATGATTGATACACACGATCTCCGTAACATACCGTTTCTCCAGTTAGATCCATCTCCAATTGTTCTTTCATAAACGAAGTATAGATCGCAATCGGGTCCATACTTGCCGGATCAGCTCCGCGTCCCTGACCCCGTTCCGATTTACGTCCACTGTAATCTTTACCTTTTTTGCTCGATCTACTCGTATTCTTGCCTCCACCAGCTTGTCTGTCATGGGACTCTCTGGATTCGATTCGCAGCAAACGTTCCTTTTTACGATCAGCCTTGGTCATAGCAATTGAAGAAGCAGCAATAGAGTGATCCTGGTTCCCCTCTACTTCAATCCTGGACACATCCTCGACCTGTCCATACTCCATTGCTCCTTCTTGAACTACTCCTGGTTGATCTGTTTCGAGTCCTTGCTCTGCACGATGCTGTAATACAGCGACATAATGTCCTTCCCCTTCCAAAAGGTGAGGCCACAATCTTGCGGTACCACGCGTTTGATCCAGCACATCTTTGGTCTCATCGGCCTTCTCAGGCATCATCTGACGCACCCATTCCGGACGCCCTGGAGCAAATCCTATCTCTTCAGAAATGTCCTTCACAACGAAATCACGGTTTAGATTCAGAAACTCCGCAATCATCGCTTCATTTTCCTCCGGCGCAAAGGTACATGTCGAATATACAATTGTACCTCCTGAAGCCAGCAATCGTGCCGCAGTCTCCAAAATATCCCGCTGCATGAGTACACATTTATCCACCGAATGATGTTCCCACGATTTCACCATGTCTTCATCCTTGCGGAACATACCTTCACCTGAACAAGGCGCATCAATTAATACTTTGTCAAAATAATGAGGAAATGCATTCGCGATCCGCTCGGGCGACTCGTTCAAAACAACGGCGTTCCGCACCCCGTACAATTCCACGTTCTTGGCCAGCGCTTTGGTGCGTTCAGCATGGATATCGTTTGTGACAAGCACACCCTTGCCTTGCAGCTTCGCAGCAATCTGTGTCGTTTTCCCTCCTGGGGCAGCACACAGATCAAGCACACGATCACCAGGCTTCACCTGCAATAATTCAACTGGAGCCATTGCACTTGGTTCCTGTATATAATACAGACCAGCATGATAATAAGGGTGCAGCCCCGGTTTAACACCATGAGGTACATAGATTCCTGTCTCACACCAAGGAATAGGTCTTAGATCAAACGGAGCAATCTCATCGAACTGTTCCATCGATATTTTCAGCGTATTGACTCTCAGTCCCGCATGAGGAGACTGTTCATAAGATTTCATAAATTGTTCAAACTCATCACCCAGCAAACTTTTCATTCGCTCAGCAAATATCAAAGGTAACTTTACACCCATATTCCCACTCATCCTGTCTTGGTAAGATTGCAATATCGTTTTATTTTATCATATCCAAGCTTTGCTTTCCTATCATATCGTATCTATTCCACTACAGCGTGTAATGTAGTATAATGGCAAGTAGATTGATTCCTGAGCAAAAATCCGGGTGTTTATGCATATTATCCCAACCTATATTTTTGCCCAAACTATATTTCGATATGATCGATGGGGGATGTCCGATGAAATCCAAGAAGAAAAAGAAAAGTGCTGCGATCCTTATTTTCCTGGGTATTTTAGTCGTTATGATTGCTGCATTGGTTGTTGTAGACCAACAATCCAAGAAACAGATGGATTCAGTGGAAAATGCTTATGGCATCGCTGCTTCCAAGCTTAATCCAGCGACACGGGAGCTACTTAGCGATCCCAATTACCAACAAATCATTCTTCCCGCGGACCTCAAAGCCAAGATTGATAACAAAGACAGCTTCTTTGTTTATTTCTTCGCTTCTGACTGCTCGCACTGCCGTGCCACAACACCTCAGTTGATGCCACTGGTTGACAGTGAAGGTATTGAGCTTCCGCAGTTCAATCTGCGCGAATTCGAAGCAGGATGGACCGATTACAACATCGAGTTCACGCCTACACTCGTCTATTATGAAGCTGGTGTCGAGAAAGACCGTATGGTTGGCGGACTGCAAGAGAATGGCAGTGATCAAGGCTACACGTTAGACGATTACAAACAATTTTTCGAAAAATATAAAGGCAATGCCACTCCTTCCGCAAGCTAACGGATAGATCAACTTCATAATTAAACACAATTAAGGTCCTAACACACCAGACACTGATCTGTTGAAGGACAGGCTGTGCCACCTGCAATTATCTGAATATGATGCAACATTCAAAAACACCCCGATTGTTCCCTTCACAGGAATAATCGGGGTGTTTCATAACCATGGAATTTCATATCCATGAGATGCTCGTATGAATGCTAACGCTGATTACAACTCAACTTTCACCCTGCTTCATCGCCTTCATCTTCTCTTCGTATATACGCCCTCTGGTAGGACTCCGGCGTTGCGGAATATTAGGTTTTAGCTCAAGTGATCTTCTAGATATCTCTTGTTCCAAGACCTCATCAACAATTCGTATGGACAAATCCCTGTAGGACACAGACTGATCATCTGATTGGGACAGTTCCTTCACGATTTCCTGTACATCCCGTACCAAAGCCCCAAGGTCAATGCCCAGAATCGTATCAGGATAAGGTTCCAGAAGGTCAAGTGAACTCTGTAACATCATCGTTCCTCCGCGGAGATTGCCATTCCTGAAGTGGTATAAACCAACCGCAATCTGCAACAAACCTTTATAGAGAGAATCCCGGTTCCGTTCAAGCCACAATTCTTCCAGCACTTCATGGCACTCGAAATAATCCTGATCCCGATTGAAGTAGATTAAGTAATCAATGTACAGTGGCTCATAGATGCTCATCCGGGTTTTCGCCCTTTCTGGCGTTGTTCAGAAGTGTTTTCACGTCATCCAGCAAGTCTTTGAGCCCTTCCATATCATGTCGTTCCCAGTAATCGTTAAAACGCTTCTGTGCTTCAATCGCTTCACTGACAAGGTGGTAGAAGTATAATTGATGAATGATATTCAATGTTCTTGACACAATATTGGAATCATCCTCAAATGCCTTCTGTGCCTCCAAAATCTGTAGACGAATGGCAGACATCTCATTATCCAGTACAAAAGCGGCCTCCGCTGTTTTTTTCAACCTGGCTCGCATATCATCCGGTAAACTCTCCCGAAATTTGTAACTCAGAGAATGTTCAATGGTAGCCCAGAAATTCATGGCAAGTGTACGGATCTGAATCTCGGCCAATACGATCTTTTGTCCCAGAGCCGTCTGAACGGGATACTCAATAATCATATGGAAGCTGCGATAGCCACTCTCTTTGAAATTCGTAATATAATCTTTCTCAATGAGCACCGTGAGATCCTTGCGGCCTCGAATGTATTCGGCAACCCGACGGATATCATCTACGAATTGGCACATGATACGGATACCTGCAATATCCTCAATGCCTGTCTCCACGTCATCAAGCGACACATTCAGTCGTCTGGATTTCTCCAGAATACTGGATATTTTTTTGACACGACCGGTAACGAATTCAATCGGGGCATACTCTTCCCGTTTTTTCAGCTCCGCCCGCATTGTCTTAAACTTGACTTTTAATTCCTCTACCGCTTGTTCATAAGGAAGTAAAAATGTACCCCAGTCTCTACCGTCCATGCTTATGCCTCCTGTCTCTATAGCGTCCCCTGTTCTATTCCATTATACATGATGTTTGGTGGGGGGAAGAGTCCCGAACCATATTACGCTCTTCCATGCTTCTATATTTTCATACCGGGGAATCACAATCCTTCTTAACGATGCTCTGCACCAACCGCTTCAGAGATATGACGATAACCATCCTTACGCAGTAACTCACGCAGTCCGGCATGAATGCGCCGATTCACCTCAGGTCCTTCATAGATCAATGCGGTATATATTTCGACCAGGCTTGCTCCGGCTTTAATCTTCTCGTATGCATCCTCACTTGTGAAAATGCCACCTGAACCGATGATAGGAAGTTTGCCTTCGGTCTGACGATAGATCTGGCGAATAATCTCCGTTGAACGTTCACGCAGAGGTTTACCGCTCAGACCACCCGTTTCCTTCGCATGTTGGTGAGAAAGTCCTGTACGACTGATGGTTGTGTTCGTTGCAATAATGCCAGCAACACCACTGTCTGCAATCGTGCGAACCATGTATTCAAGTTCCTGATCATTCACATCCGGTGCGATCTTCACCAGAACGGATTTGGTCGCTCCGCCTGCTCGCGCATGCTGCGCATTCATCTCGTTCATAACCGCAGCGAGCAGTTCCTTCAATTCATTCCCATGTTGCAGATTACGCAAATCCGGTGTATTTGGTGAACTGATATTCACCACGAACAGATCAGCATAATCGTATAGTGCCTGTATGCACTTGGAATAGTCCAGGTGAGCTTCCTCATTAGACGTTGCCTTATTTTTGCCGATGTTAACAGCCACTGGAATACGCCGATCCTGTAGACGTGCCAACTCACCTGCCATGGCTTCCGCACCAAGATTGTTGAAGCCCATTCGGTTCACCAAAGCCTCATCTGGCGGCAAACGGAACAGCCGTGGTTGGTCGTTACCTGGTTGTGCAAGTGGTGTCACGGTTCCCACTTCCATGAATCCAAATCCGATGGAAGAAAAGCCCGTTACGGCCTGTCCGTTTTTGTCCAGACCCGCCGCCAGACCAACAGGTGTAGGGAAATGACACCCAAACATGTCAACAGCCAGATCAGACGTTTCACGAACGCCGTACATCACTCGCAGTCCGGAAGGAACCGGACGGATGCTACCCACGCCACTAAGACCGCCAATAATCAGATGATGGGCCTGTTCAGGGTCCATTTTGAACAACAAAGGTTTAGCAAGACTTCTGTATAACAAATCACTCACTCCGTTCTGGTCCGGTACGCCAATAAGCCGTTTTCCGCCTTTTCATATGTAAAAAAACACTCTACACACAAGTCTATCTGTTTCTTATTAAAAAGGAAAGTAGTTTACGCATAGACACCACAAATCGAATCATGCAAAATGCTCACAAGAAATCCACCCGTCCACTGGTAATGACGAGTTGAATTCTTTACAATGAGAGCATGGTTACTCTACACCAGTTCTATTCCAATAAGGAGGAATAACTCATGGCTCCCAAACGTAAACCACCTGCATTACAGCAAAAGAAAGAAGAAGTGAATCGCAAAGCCATTGCATGGACTGCAGCATGTGTAGGCGGCTTGATCATCATTATTGGTGCTCTTATCATTATTGCCAATATGTAGATGATTCAGGCTAAACCCGTCTGATTCTACATATCCAACAGATCAATTCAGCCAATGATACGTTTTGTTCGGGTTATCCTGCTTTGGAACAAGCGTATGCTGATAACGCTGCTTTGCTTCTGGAACAAGTGTCAGATCTGGCAGTAGATCTTCTCCAATGCGTACCGGAGTACCTTGCGGAGCAAGAGCAAACAACTCTTCTACATCTCCTGTACGCATTCTCACACATCCAAGGGACTCATCCAGTCCGATACTGTCTGGCTCGTTGGTCCCATGGATAGCATAATTCGTGTTGGAGAGCTGCATCCCCCTGCTACCAAACTCACCATTCGAACGTCCATTCGGATTCACCACTTTATCCGTAATGACATATGAACCTTCCGGTGTTCGATCACCCCCAAGTCCCACATCATACATCCGAACAATCGTATCCCCACTGATTAATGCAAGTTTATGTATATCCTTATCAATGACAATCTCAAGCGGTTCCTGCAAAAAAGGTTTTCCTCCCAGCGTATCCGCAAAAGCGGCATTCTGTCCTTGAGACGAATTCGAAGTCGTCGAACTGTTATCTGCTCCACCGGCTTCACTCTTTCCTTGCTGTGCCTTTCCTTGATGCAAGGCAAGCAGCTTCGGAAACATCTCGGTCATGCCTGGCGCCGTCTCTCCGAGGATATTATTTGGAAATGGCTGAGCCATTTGCGTTACACTCTTGGGCCAAGCGTCATTTTTTTTGCGATAAGCAACAATTGCACTTGATAATGATGCAGCGGCTTCCTGCTTCGCGGTCCACGCCATAGCCATCTTTTTGATCTTCGGCGTGACTTCTGGAGGTTCACAGTTACACTGCTTGGCATCATAACTCTGTGCAGTTAGTTTCCCGCTTGTATTCGTCTGCACAATGTATTTCACAGGCATATTTCGCTTCCACAAAGACCAATCCTCCGAGGTTTGCATTCCCAATACAGCCGAAGTCTCTACTTTTGGTCCAGATCCGGACCATGCAGCTGCCAGCGCAGCCTCGCCCTGACTACCTCCGCCAAATGCCGCAGCGGTGAACACATTACTTGGTGGCGTGGCATTAATCACAGCCTGTTTATCCGCCTCTACAGGCTCTGCGACGTCATCCGTGGATTCCAGTGCTGCTGAGAGTGCATCGGCTGCTTCGCGACTGAAACCTGGAGCGTCCGCAGGTGGCAGACCAGCCAACACAAGCAGCATGAATAACGTAAGCCACATTTTGCGTCTACGTTGTTTTTTCTCCTTTTGCTCGGACATCTCCACCAGTTTCTCCTGATAGTCCACCCAGATGTCAGCAGGAGCTTTACTGCGCTCAAATGCCTCGTAAACCTCGCCCGCTTGCTGAAAGCAATAGTTGGCTTTGGCCTCCTGTCCTTCGCCCAAGTACTCCTTTCCAAGCAAATACCAGGCCATTTTATTGTCTGGATGTTTCTTAACATATGTTCTTAGATGAGTATTTTGCATCCGATCCTCCACTATTTCGCCTTTTTCCGTATATCCTTATATATCGGCATAAACAGTCGTTGAATCCATAGGACTTGAGTACCCGGTGGGAAAAATGCATTTCGACAAGGTTCGTCCTTGATCCACGGATCAGATAAATACAGATAGACGAAAACAAAAAAAGCACCTTCCCTTGTCATAAAGACAAACAGAAAGTGCTCTGTAAGCATGTAAGAAATTAGCCCTCTTTATTGAAAGGCTCGTCCGCTACTTTGATTGAATCTGTAGGGCAGCCGTCGCATGCATCCTGCATATCGTCAAACAAGTCGTCTGGAATCGCTTTGATCCCTTTGTTAGCGTCGCCGTCAAAGATAACTTCTGCCAGACCTTCATCATCGTAATCGTAGATGTCTGGAGCCGTTGCTCCGCAAGCGCCACAAGCGATGCATGTGTCTTTTTCAACCCAAGTATATTTACTCATTTACATTCTCTCCTCCTATAATTCGAAACGTACAGTGTTTTTATCTAGAAACATATTAAACCAAAGTAAGAATAATTACAAATCATTTTGCAACCATAAGTCTCTATTATCCCCTATTTAATCAAGACTTTGCAAGTTATCTTTTTGCAGTGAAGTCCCCCGCACTTTATGATTACGAAGCAATACGGAAGGATCGTCTCCAAGCATGCCTGCAGTCACAACAGCATTCTCACCAAATTTATCACGTAACTGATCCATAATCCGAATCAGATTGTCCTTTTTGGGCTTCTGCTCATATTCGAACAAGTCCATCTGCACAGCGGATTCCTCTCTTGGAATCAGGTTTTGAAGTGTCACACCCAGCATACGTACAGGCTTGCCACTTCCCCAATGCTTCTCGAATAGTTTACATGCCTCACGGTAGATGACCGCTGCATCCTCCGTAGGAACTTCCATTAGACGTGATCGGGTGATCGTTTTCATATCGGGTGTCCGGATCGTAATCTGAATACCCTGGCTGAACATTTCGTGCTTGCGCAATCTTCTGGCTACCTGGTCACTTATATTAAGGAATACCCGATGAATCTCATTCATATCCGATACATCCGCCGGCAGAGTTGTCGTATGCCCGATGGACTTATTGGCTTCCCGTTCAGCATGCACCGCAGAATGGTTAATGCCATTTGCAGAGTTTTTGAGCCAGGCTCCATTGACTCCAAATAGTTCGGTCAACATGTTCTCATCCGACTTGGCCAATTGACCAATCGTTTCAATGCCTATTTTTTTCAACTTTTCAGCCGTTTTTTTGCCAATGCCAAACATTTCGTTACATGGCCTGTGCCAAAGAATCCGGGGTACGTCCCTCATGCGCAAAATGGAGATACCGTTCGGTTTTTTCAGATCCGAAGCCATTTTCGCCAATAATTTGTTGGGTGCAATGCCAATGGAACAAGGCAGTCCCAATTCATCCTTGATTCTACGCTGAATGCTCTCCGCAATCTCCATTGGATTCCCGAATTGCCTTGAGCCTGTAATATCAAGATAACACTCATCAATGGATGTTGCCTCAAGTTGAGGCGTATAACTATACGCAATCTGCATGAACGCTCTTGAATATTGACGGTATAGATGAAAATCGGGACGAATTACAATGAGGTCAGGGCACTTTTTCATGGCTTGGTGTACAACCATACCTGTTGAGATCCCTCGGTTACGAGCGGTATATGAGCAGGTTACAATTACACCCTTGCGCAGTTCACTACTACCCGCAACTGCCGTTGCTTTTCCTCTATATAGATCCGGTTCTTCCGCTTCATGTACAGAGCAGTAGAAAGCATTCATATCCACATGCAGAATCACCCGTCCGGCTGTAGGGTAATATTGATCCACATTCGCTGGAGGATTGCCGTCTGAAGACATCATGACCCCCGCCCTTTCATGTACACTAATTAATGAAAACTAAATTACTTTCTTCTATAGTATATCAAACCCGTTATGTAAATTCAGTCGCGGGCTTTTATTTTCTCCGAGATCTGATCAGAGATCGAATAACCAACCAGCCTACACTCACAAAAAGAATCAACGTGATCAGGGCAATAATCGTATTTTCCCATACAAAAGTCAAAATCAACCCTCCTTTTTTTCCACATATTTCTATTAAAACTCAATAATAAATTATAACATACATACGAATTA